>APFE031305831.1:0-10170 GCA_000404065.3 Pinus taeda
ATATATAATAAAGATTATTATTAAATATATAATAAATTTCAAAAATAATAATAAAAATTTAATATTAATTATATTAAAACGAGTATTAATTAAATAAAAATTAAATTGTATAAAATTATTAATTAAATACAAATAATTTAAACTCATATTAATTTAAACTAATAATTAAAATAATAATGAATAAATAATTAAAATAATTGAATAATTAATGAAATAAAAATTGTTGAAATCAAGTGTCGGCCTTTAGACAAATTTAGGGTTCTTGGTCTATTTATTTCAAGGTTCATGTCTCCTTCTCTCAATATTCTCTCATTCTTTTTCTATCTTTCTGATTTGTCCTGATGATGGACCCCCTTTGGGGTTTGAAACGTCGACACAATGAACAAAAAACTGTGGACAATCCGGATCACACCACTGCAAAAAACTTCCACAGAAGCCTTAAATCAAATATACGAACTATTCGAGGATGAAAATCCAAGAATAATCGTGAAATAGGTTGCGAGAGCTGATGATTCTCCTCCAACTAACAACGAAACATGGAATGATGTGGCCAATTCATTTCTCTATAGAATTGATGCCCGCCCCAAAATTCTATCATGTAGAGATATGGTGAAATGGGTCGTTGACCATCTGGATATTACAGACAGAATGTTCATAACAACGATGAAGACAATTATTGGGTCTTTTAAAGCTGAGGATTTAAGGAAAACGTATCATCTACCTCAACCCAGAAGAAATATGATATGCAATTCATCCAGCAATTCGTGCAAGAGAATCTGAATCCCGCAGAGCTGATTAGAGAATGGAGAAGGGACTCAAACAAACACAAGCGAGATGACATGGGTATGTATTCATTAGCCTCTATTGTTGGCCCTTTCTCTCATATTTCTACTATGTTATGTTGTCTCTATGGTTGTCCAAATACACATAAATTCTCTGAAGAATGGGTGTCATTGATAGAAGCCTCTGTTGATGGCTATTTCATGGATCGGGTGACTATTTTATCCAGCAATTTGACCACTCAAATATGCAATTACAGACAAAAGCACAATTTTCTTGAAAGAACGACTCCTCCTTTCTTTTTGAGCGCATATGTCATGGACACAATTTGTATTCATTATAATTTTCCACCTCTAGAATGGAAATGGACAAACCAACTTCCTAGTCATATATTTGTTTATCTCAATATCCTTTGGGAAGCCAAATACCATGCTCACTTCTACAAAATCTGTCATGAGGTCATGCTCCCTATCCACTAAGAGGTCTTTGGCAGAAAATCTCCTAAACTCACTGCAAAAGCCAATAGAGACTTAAATCATATAGGAAAGTGGTTTGGGAAAGAGTCCTTTACTTACATCTGGGTTTTTTATAGCCTTTCCCATCCTCATGTTTTCCCCTTTTTGTCCCAGATAAATTGTTCAACAAGGAAATTTCTTATCAAATAGTTAGTAAGGGATTAGCTAAAGTACTTAAAGATACCAAGAAATATGCTTAGTCGTGTTTTCCTATCCCCTGTGGTACCTATAACTTAGAGAAATTCAAGCATTCCTTAGTTGAAATTGAAAAATTAAAAGCATTTAAAGAGGCCGTATGACCCTAATGGCCAGGGAGAGTTGATTTCCAAGTTATTTTAATTGCTTCCCCAGTTTACCAGAAGATTTGCTACCTTATTCCCTTCCCCACGGGTATGTGTTTTAATCGCATAAGGCAAAGATAGGAGGAGTTTTTGGATCCTAGAAACCATGAGTTCAAGGCATCATCTCTTTACTAATTTGGAGGTTGGGGAGACATCCAAGAGTTTTTGGGACACTCCTATAGCAATCTTGGAGTCCCATGTGATTTGGATTTTGGGGATATTTTTTTCTTTGGCAATGTGGACCCCTATTTCTAGTGCAAAATATTCTGCAAAATTATTAGTTGTGTGTCCACAAGCTCTTGCATACAAGTATATTACCCTTCTTGTTGCATCTCACAAAAGGCCCCCATAGCCCACAGCCCCTGGATTTCCTTTTGACGTTCGGTAGATAAAAATGACCTAGAGCTCCTGAATGAATAGGATATTTATATGTAGTAGATTAAGATCTAATATCGAAAACTAAATTCAAAGAAAATATATTAATGGTCTCCCAACAGGATATTTCACCTTCAGTGCCCCAGACCCTTTCTCTAGTTCTTACTCAAATGGAATCATGGTCAAGATATTCTATGTAATGGGCATTCAAATCCTCTTAGAGAAAGAAGTGAAAGAAATGACCTTGAGATGAAAAAGGAACCAAGAAATAGTCAAGCAGAAGAACCAATACCTCGTTAAACAATAGGTATTAAGAAAAAAGAGAATGTTTTAACTTTGTGATGAAAAACCATATACTACTTACAATGCATAGGTTTAGAGGGAAGATGCTTCATACATATGCAAAAGAATTAAAGATACTAATGACGGTTCTTGTCAAATAGAGCACACATGAAAATACATTTTGTAGTGGACTTATTACCTCCCACATTAAGATTTGAGTAAGCAGTGAAATAACATAAGGCACGTCACCTCCTAATATCCTCTCATTTCAAGTTCGTCTATGCCAACTAAAGAGGGATATTCATAACTATTGCATCTGATATACATATTAAGTTTGAAAAAGTAAATCTCGTGAACAAGTAGCCAAAATTTGTTATGTGTAAATCAATGCAAGTTTAGGATTGACCTAACAAACAGGTCTCTACCATTTAGGTCAAGCGGTCAAACGTAAACTAGAAAAGTATTTAATTGATAATGGAGAAATGCAAGATCAAATCATCATGACCATCATGCCAATGCTAGATTAAGAGAAACCCTACAGTGGCGTAAAGAGTTTGCTTCAAGCTTGTCTGTCACTTGAAACCAATTCAATAATAAAATATCTAACATTATGAGGCTTTTAGGTTTGTTACATAGCTCTGGTTCACAAGTATTTTACCATGCTTGGGTAGAAAACACCCACAAAAACGTATGAAGCCAATAAATCTAGTTAATTGGAAGGACAAGCACAATCAACACAGAAGAAAGGAGAGAAAATGAAGACCAATCATCTTTCTTCCAGTGACGTCAAAGTTAAAAAGTTATTACATGTGAAAAGAGATTTTAAAAACTCTCAATATCCAACTGCATTACATCTCCCCTGCATTAAATAGATGCTTTTTCTTGTTGAAGGTTGCGCCCTCAAGGTGTTGATTTTGAGAATGCACACGATGTTGAAATAGATGTCACATCCCAATGGTTATCCCTCACTATTTTCAAACGATAGGCTAGCCAACGATTGATACATGGCATATGATTGGGTCTAAATGTCAATTGAAGTGTGTCTTCAGTTTTGTGTTAAAACAGTAAAAAATCCATGGATTGAACATGCACCCATTTGGGATAGATTTCATTTCTTGTGTGCCTACAATTAAGTGGACTATGCTTGGTCATAATAAACTACGTACTGTGTTTCTAATTCACTCTATCCAAAATATGTTTACTTTGTTGCATCCATAGATATACACTAGAGTTAGGGATGTGTGTTGTAAGGAAACTGTCAAAGTAAAATGAAAATAAACATAAAATATATAAATAAAATTTTAAATAATAATGATGTGCCAATAAGGTTCTCAATCTGTAATTGTAACCTTCAACTTAATGTGTGTGTGTATACACATCTAACATAACATTAAATAGGTTATTGTAATTATCATTCAATCATCTATTTTATTCTTGTACTTTAAATTCTATATGTATACCAATCATCTATGTTCATGATTGATATTCTTTAATGAATGAAGATTCGTCATTGTATAGGTATTTCATTAGTATTAAGATCAACCACATTTCTTACTAGACATTTTGTCAAATTTTCTTGTCTAATATCAACAAAGGATTGAAAAAGCATGGCAATTAGATTGTACACTGTTCAAGTGCTTGTAAGCAGTTTCCATGATTAAAGTTCTATGAAATACCAGGATGATCAATTATCCAACAAACTGCTTGTTACCACTTGGGTTATCCCTATGTAAAGAGTCCCATTTGCATCAAGGGGGAGCATAAGGAAATTATAAAGAAAGCCACCCCTTGTCATCTTGGTATCCTTGCCCCTCACTCCCAAGTGTGAGTGTGTGATTTCATAGCCTAAGGGGGTTTCCCTACCTTTGATTCTAATCCTAAGTTTGTCATTTAGTTTGAGTGAGAGTAGGGCAGATTAGATGTTGGTCCTTTCTTGGAGTTGTTGTATGATGATGAATTGTTTGAACATTTTTAGTCCAATGTTGATTATTCAATTAGTTATTAATGCATATTAATGGATTATGTATTGCGCATCAACCATATATCTTAATCAAATGAAATTGTAGCATAATAAGGTATATAATCATTAACCTTTAATTCAATCCCACAATTAAAAAGGAAATGGTCGATCAAGAAACCCAAATTAAAAATAAGGATTTTTTAGCAAGAAATGGTTTATATAACGGGTGCGACTGGTGCTATAGCCATAAAATATACCAATGCTAGGCAAGTATGAGAGAGTATTTTTCCCGAGTGTTGCTTTAGGTGCACAATAATAGTTAGGGAGCTAAATGGGTGGTTTCACAATTCATCTAGGGGAACATTGAATATACTTAAGGTACATGTAAGTAATGTCCATATGTAGTCTTGTCTAATGTGATATTATTCAAATGGGTACCAATAGGGGTAACTTGGAACTCCAACAAAGAAGGCTTTAAGCTCAATGAGTAACCTCCTAAAGTTATGAGGTTTCCTGTGTGAATGACTCCCAAGCCACAATTGTATTCACCTAATGACACGTATTATTGTTTCTTATATATGTCAGAACACGTCTTTAGCCTATATATCTAAGAGAATTTCTTAATAAAAAAGTGTGTCAAAACCATATACTTTTGCTCTTTGGCATAAACTGTCGTCATAATTCATTCCATTGAGACACATAATTTACATGAAACAAATGATAGGCGAATGTCTCAATTAAATGCTCCAAGTGGCCCTTTAATCATTAGAATGTTTGCACTTTTTTACTTGACTAAAACCTTTCATAGAGATCCCATCACTCAGATTCATTTCATCTTGCTGAGCGAAAACACTACTCAACATAATATAGTAACCATTCAAATGGAAGTTGCAATTAAGGATTTAAACTTTTAATCATCCTAAGCATGTGAATTAAATGTAATTAGAACATACAATCCCATAAATAAAAATAAAAATGTATCGGTTGCTTAAGTTCAATAAAACAAGATTTAGAGTGATTGTTGTGTACTGCAAAATTTGTTTTGATGACAAATGATCTTTAGTTGCCTTCCAACCCCAAATATATTTTAAAAATATCGTAAATGTTTAATTCAGTGTTAACATAAAAATGTTGCTCAAATCTCTTGATGTTTTCATATTAACTTCATAATACTTTGCTCATTATATTCATAATTATAAACATTAAAATTCGATATTATATGGTATACAAAACAAAATAAGTCACATTTATAGTAAATGTAAAACAAAATACTTTATTAAATAATAATAATTAAAAAAAACTACATTAAATAATAATTAATTATACTAAATCACAATTAATTAGTTTAGAATTAAATTAATTATATTAAATGACACACATTTCAAATTTCAGGAGGCTTTAAATGAACGTCATCAAACATACTTGACTTTTACAAAAAAATTGTTTTCCCGCTGCATTCTGCGTTTCTTGAATCCTTCCTGCAGAGTTGGGTTGAGTTTTCTTGTTCTTGAATTACAGATCGTTGTTTCTTGAATCCTGAATTACAGGTCGTTGTTTCTTGAATCCTGCACACTTTTCTTGTTCCTGAAGGCAGATTTGTGGCTTCATCCTTTCGAAGAAGATGGGTGGTGATGGTTGCCATTGGAATTGTTATATTTGTCTGCCTTCTTATTTCTGTTGGTATTGTTATTCTTGGGAACAAGGTTCCATATGCGGCCACAGGAGGAGCCATACTGGCTAGTATACATACCGCCTGCTCTAAAACATTCCACCCTCAGTTGTGCGTGTCTACGCTGGTCACATATCCAGGTGTGGATCAGCTGGTGGAACCCAAAGATTTTGTTCAAGCCACCATTGAAGCCACTGTTGGAAATTATTTCCAACTGCAACATCAGTTGAGCAGAAATCACAAATCACATCTCATCGCAAATCGCATTAATTCTGTCATCTGTCCTCCGCACTGCGACGCGACGTGATGCAATCGTGCGATGCGATCGCAGATCGCAAGTTACGCCCTATGTGCGTTAAGCCCTCCGCTTTGTTTTCTGCGATTGGGACACTGCGGTGCGTTATCATCGCACATCGTAGATCAGCCATTTCTCACTTTGTCTCATTCTCATGATAAATTTTTGCGATGCGATCCCGCCGCTCAGCTGCTGATCCGACGGCCCATATTTGTTCCCGTCAAATGCACGTCACCGCCATACTGCATTTATGCATTTTACCTGTTTTTGTTCCCAAGGAAGAAGGTTGGATTTGCGCCATAACTGATCACCAACAGAATTAAAGAATAGCATGGCCGAGAAGGAAAGAACTAGCCTCGAACCGGCCGCAACATTTATCAGTTACGGGTTCCCATAAAACCGACTCAAGAATTACAGCAGAGACTCTGTCAGAGAGTTAAAGAGGTTGATGAACTATTATGACCACTAATGCACTATATATATGTGTATACACAGTATTATAGAATATAGATGAGAGGAAATTCACAACAGTGTAGAGAGAAAATTCCTTTCGTTGTGGAACTGAAGCGTTCCTATTTGTAATCCCTCTGTTCAGAGGAAGACTATTTTGTAAACACCAGTTTTTTTAATACAAGCTTTGTTATGTGTTAAAGATCCTGTATTCGTATCAGAGCGTTGTTCTCTGGTCGTTTGTGTTTTGGTATTTTAGCAGATAAAATATCCAACATTTGGTATCAGAGCTAGTTTAGGCACTCAGTGAGTCAAAAACAAACTTTGTTTTTCACTGTAGGAGCTGTAAGAAGTTTATTGAGCAGAGAAAGTTTTTTTTTGCTTATTTTATTATACAGTCAGTATCTCTTCTTTACTTATACAGACTAAGATGGCAGATGCTGGAACTGGTTTGACAAATTCCCAACTGCCACAGTTTAATGGGAAAAATTACAATTATTGGTCCATAACAATGAAAGCATTGTTTGCTTCTCAAGGAATATGGGAGCTAGTTGAAACTGGCTATGCTGAACCTGCAGATGCAACAACATTAGTTGCTTTAACAGTAGCAGAAAGAGACCAGTTGAAGAGCGACAGGAAGAAGGATGCTAAAGCTCTCTTTTTTTCTCTTCCAATCAGTACATGAAAGTGTTTTTCCACGGATTGCAGCAGCAACAAAATCCAAGAAGGCATGGGATATTCTCAAAACTGCCTATCAAGGCATGGAGAAGGTGAAGACTGCAAAGTTGCAGATGTTGAGGAGAGACTTTGAAACACTCAGCATGAAGGAATCTGATACAATAGATTCATTTTTCACTCAGGTTATTGGGTTGATAACCCAGATAAGATCTCATGGTGAGATTCTTGAAGAAAGAAGGATAGTAGAGAAGATCTTGAGAAGTTTACCCTCAAGGTTTGAATCTATTGTGGTAGCAATAGAAGAAACAAAGGATCTCTCATAGTTCACAGTAGATGAACTGAGTGCTTCTCTTATGTCTCATGAACACAGACTGAGTAGAGGAATAGATTCCTCTCTTGAGAAAGCATTCGAGACTCAGATGTCTTTTGGCCAAGGAAAAGGTCGAGGCAGAGCAAATAACAGAGGTTGTGGAAGAAGCCAAAACAAAGGCAGAAATAATCCTGCAAGCACAAGCGGAAGGAGCTGGAATCAGAACCAAGATGAAGGTTCAAGCAGACATCAAGCTCATGGACAAAGGTATGACAAATCCCAAGTCCAATGACATTATTGTAAGAAATATGGGCATTATGCCAATGAATGTAGGAAAAAGCAAAATGACATGAATAATAGGAAGAATGCTAATTTTGCAAATGAAGAAGATAAGAATCCAAAGAATGTGTTGTTAACATGTAACATTGCACAAGACAAACAAGAAGATCTTTGGTTCTTAGACTCAGGTTGTAGTAATCACATAACTGGCAATATTGAATTGTTTTCCAATCTAGATGAAAATGTGAAATCTGAGGTAACAACAGGAACTGATAGTAAGATATCTGTCAAGGGTAAGGGCAGAGTCAGTATCCGAGCAAGAAATGGAGAACAGATGATTGTGCCAGAGGTATACTATGTACCTGGTCTAAGATGTAATCTTTTGAGCATTGGACAGCTCATTGACAAAGGTTACAATGTGTTCTTCAAAGATGATATGTGTACAATCAGAGATATACCTCCAAGTAAGAATATCATTGCATAGGTGCAGATGGCCAGCAATAAAATGTTTCCCCTCAAACTCAAAGAATATTTGAAGGAAGGAAGAACTATTGCAGTTGTAACACAAGAAGTCTTTCAGGAACAAGTGAAAGATGAGAATTGGTTGTGGCACTTGAGATTTGGACATCTCAATTTCGGAGGCTTGAATCTATTGCACAGAAAGGGAATGGTAAAGGGATTTCCATTGATCGAGAAGCCAGACAGTCTTTGTGAAGGCTGCATCTTGGGCAAGCAACACAAAGAAAGCTTTCCAGTAGGAAAGAGTATAAGGGCAAAATCACCCTTGGAAATTGTTCACTCTAATGTGTGTGGACCGATGCAAATACCATCATTTGCCGAAAATCAATATCTTCTAACTTTCATTGATGTTTACACCAGAAAGACATGGGTGTATATGCTGAAACAGAAGAGTGAAGTGTTTGAGAAATTCCGTCACTTCAAAACTCTTGTTGAGAAGCAGTGTGGGCATTATATCAAAGTGGTCAGAATAGATAGCGGAGGAGAGTACATCTCCAAAGACTTCCTGTGTTTTTGCAGAGAGAATGGCATGCAAAAGCAGTTCACCGCGAGGTATACACCTTAGCAAAACGGTGTTGCCGAAAGGAAGAATAGGACCATTCTTGACATGGTCCGAAGTATGCTAAAGGAAAAACACTTGCCGCATGAGTATTGGGCAGAAGTTGTCACTTGCGTAGTTTACATCTTGAATAGATGCCCAACTAAATCTGTCATGAACAAAATACCAGAAGAAGCATGGAGTGGTCAAAAGCAAACTATCACTCACATGAGAGTATTCGGTTTTGTAGCATATGCACATGTACCAAATCAACTAAGGAAGAAGCTTGACAGTAAGGGGGAGAAGTGTGTTTTTGTTGGCTATTGTAACGAGTCAAAAGCATACAAACTCTATAATCCATCCACCAAGAAATTGATAGTAAGCAGAGATGTGTAGTTTATTGAAGATGAAGCTTGGGATGGAAGCTTAGAGAAGACAGTAAATGTGAAGACAATTGTGTCTCACGAAGAAGAAGAAGAGGAAGGGACAACACCAAATAATCCTTCCTTGGTGGCTCCTCCTCCACCACAGCCAGTACAACAAACCACACCACAAGCTGGAATTCGAACAGCCTTGAGAAGTCAAGGAAGTGCTTCTCCAAGCACATCACAGGGATCCGAAATACCCTCAAGTTCGGATGGAACTCCAAGCACACCAAGAAGACCAAGATTCATAAATTTGAATGAGATTTATGAACAAGGAGAGGTAAGTAACAATACCGGTTTGAATTCATTATTCGCTTTGTATTGTCATGTTGATGACCCAGTTCATTTTGAATCTGCTGTAAATGAAGATAAATGGATTGAAGCAATGAATGAAGAAATTGGAGCAATTGAGAAGAGTAAAACATGGGAGTTAGTGGACCTCCCTGAAGGCAAAGCTGCCATTGGAGTTAAGTGGGTCTATAAGACCAAAAGCAATGTTGAAGGCAAGATCGACAGGCATAAAGCAAGACTTGTTGTGAAAGGCTACAAGCAGCAACAAGGCAAAGACTATGATGAAACCTTTGCACCAGTAGCAACGATGGAAACAATCAGAACAATGTTGTCTATTGCGGCACAACACAAATGGAATATTTATCAGATGGATGTTAAATCTGCATTCCTGAATGGAGTGTTAAAAGAAGAGGTTTATGTTGAACAACCTCCAGGCTATGAAGTTGAAGGCCAAGAGCATAAA
>APFE031305832.1:19874-30552 GCA_000404065.3 Pinus taeda
AAGCTGCCCAACAAAGGAGGATCAAGCTCACTACCTTGGAGCAAGAGATCAAGAACGACTGTGAGTCCTGGTTAGAGCATGTCAATATACACCTAGAGAGACTGCTGGAGAAGGCTAACAGAGACAAAACCATACTGAGGAGGATGGCTTGTCATTACAGGGCACGAAACATGAGTGCAAAGGCCCGAATAAGGAGCTTGAAAGCCAAATTGAGCAGAGCAACAAAAGAGGCAAAAGAGCAAGATCGGCTTCAAATCTTGGTTGAAGCTTCTGTGGCCCAGCATAGTGCCTCTTAGATAACCTCCATCCCAAATTTCAAGAAATTTGGGACAATTTTGGTCACATGGAAATTTTTTGGCACAAACATAGGTTTTTTCTCTATACGTGCTGCGCCACTGGTGCAGCGCGTAGGATTGGGAGCTCCAAATGAGAAATGGTTTGCATTTTTGGATTCAACATGCAAAATCACGACTACTGGCACTCGAGCAAGAAATTTGGGCATGATTTGAGTCTCCAAGAGGTCAAAAACACCCAAAAAATGGCCTCACTGCCCCTATTTTGACACACAGGAAGTAGTCTTGGGAGAATGAAGATTTGGAGGGGAAAATGAGCTTCAAATTCAAAAATTGCACATGGGTTGGACAGTAGATAGGACAGGCTTTCCAGCAAGCACACTTGGGCACATTTTGGACTCCTACAAGTGCCTGAAAACTGGAATCAAAGTGGTGCGGCGCATATAGAAAATGGCGCAACGCATATAGGAAAAAAGGCCCAATTTGCCTCTATTTCATGAAATTTCGATTCGCAGCTTTTCATACGTGGGCCTTCTCATCTACACTTAAATTTTTCGACACTAAAGGTGGAATTTAAAGTATTTATACTCCAGATGGGCATCCATCCAATTGGCAAAGGAAGGCAAAGGGTCACTCAAGCCGTTTGTCATGTTTGTGGCGTTGGACCTGTAGCTGATGTTTAGCTCTCCACCTTCATTTTGTAATGATTCGAGTAACTCCCCAACCCTTGGGCGTTCTATCTCTTCATGGTACATTTTATATATTGTATGCAAACTATTTTCAAAGGGTTGGTTGGCTTGTAACTTCTGGGAGACTATGTGAAAGAAACTCTGTTTCTTCATTGTATATTTTTTTACAGAGGATTAATGAAAGGCAGTGGCTCTGTTTCATGAGATTCATGTGGTTGTGAGCGCAGAAAATGTGTCTCTTATGTTTCATATGTATATTGTTATGTTTCATACCTCATTTCATATTCATTTCCGGTGAAATTTTCTAAGTTAGATAAGGTAGAAATCAATTTTATTGCTCTGCTTGTGGGAAAATTTCATGTTCAGTGTTTTTCTTCTATTGAAAAGGATTCATGTTGCCCATTCCCTTTTCACCCTCCTAAGCAATCTCTCCATTCAACGTTGCTAAAACAAAATTGCTGGACTCTCCTTCTATCTTGCCTCACGAAGTAATCTGTGTCTTTATATTAAATTCTTTGTTCATTGAGGTCCATTGGTCCCATACCATCCCAGAAGCAGTCATTCATAAAAATCACTTCTTGTATCCATATTCACTTACTATCCTAAGATAAATATTTAGTTGTAAGTTATCTCAGGTCATTTCGTTTATCTATTCACTAAGTGTGACTCGGAGAGAGCCCTCTCTTGTTCTGGTAGGGCTAGCTACCAGACTGAGCTTGGTTTGTGGTTACCCTGAATTCTGCCTTCCTTCAGCCTAAGGTGGATTTAGGTGCTAACAGCTCCTACAAATCAAATTAGGTTGATGTCAGCTTATGACATCAAGGAAGGCAAAATGCAGATGAGCTTTTTAAATCCTAAAGTACAACAACCCAAAACACTTGCAGACTACCTCAAAACTAATTTTGATGTCTTGGCCAAGGACATTCACCCCATAGATTAAATAGAATTACATAATTAGATAGGGGAAATGGTATATTCAACATTCACAAGCAAGGCCATGATGGCACACAGATTGGAAAATTCACTGAATAATACCACTGCTCAGTTACAGTTAGAAAGAGCCCCCTCACAAGCAAAAGATAATAGAATCAAATCACTGGAGGATTTGATTATTGGATCGGGCCATAACCCAAAATATGTTAAAGCTATAGAAGCCTTGATGAAGAGGAAAAATGAAGACATAGATACCTTGAGAAATCAGTTAAAACTGCCACCATTGATGCATCCACAGACTTCATAAGTGATTGAAGAAAAGAAGAATGAAGAAGAGCTCATGAACTTAGTCCTCAAGCTAAAAGAGCAATTAAGGGAGACAGAGCAGGAACTAGAGAAAGCACTACAAGGCAGGCAGAGTGAGTCAACCTCTCATCCTCAAAATGTAGTTCCAGTAGTCTCCACGGCAGTTCCTTCAACATTGGCCACAACTTTTGCACCAAATGTTTCTTTGGCCACAACATAAGCTATTACAGGTACAAGCATAGGTACATCACAGGTGGGAATTTCAAGTCAAAGCACTAGAGAATTAATAAAGTCCATGGAGGAGATGAAACTCCAGGTCACTAAACTCCAAAAGGTAAAGGATAAATTCATCACCTTGGAACAGAAGTATGATGTGTCAAAGATTAATTTTGTTGAAGAAGTAAGGAAAAATAAAGGCTTAGCTCAACCGGTAAAAACACTAGAGAAGGATCTCACCTTTGGAAAGCATTTAACAGGTATTAGGAAAATATTATGGACCAACATCACTCAATCAATTAATGATGTTTGGTCATCAATACAGATCATTTTTTAACAGATTGACCTAGTCAAGTTTGCTCTTCAAGAAATTGCCAAAATCAAGGAAGAGCTAGGAGGGAAACCTGAGGGAGCTATCAGGCTAATAAATTTTTTGAGAAGTGGGAATATGCATCAATTAGAACAACTGAATATTGAAGATAGAACTAGAACCATCCTTGAAATCAAGAAAGTCTTGACCAAAAGGGCTTTAATGCAAAACCTGGAAAGAAAATGCCAGAATATGCAGGAGGATATAGATGAATTTATGGAAAAGTTTGGCATATTAAAGAGTAACGGACTTCCCAGTCCTTTAGTAATTAATGATAAGTTAATGAGGCATGAGGATTATGTTGATAAATTGAGTCAGTATGCAAATAACCAAGCTATTTCATCTGCACCCAAGGAACTACCTACAGGCAGAGTTCTCTATTACAGTCTGTAGAACCTTTTTTATGTTGAGCATGAATTGGAACATTTGTTTCCTTTACAGGCCAATTTTGTAAAATACACAGAGGCTGATGAAATATTCAGGAAGCTACAAAGGACCAGGATACCAATAGATGATTGGTGGACAGACATGACAGACATTTTATGATTTACCTTGGTAAAAAGTAAAATTGAAGTATTTATCATAGTCAATTTTGGTAAAAGAAGTTGAATAAAGGTAAAGCAGGTAAACAATATCCGAATAGGTTAAAGAGTATCAGTAAAAAGCCAAAAGAAATAAGCCATCACAGAATTACGAGCAAGACAGCAAGATGCTCAATCATAGGGCCTGCCTCTAGGTCACTCAACAAAAACAAGGATAGCAAGCCAGCAGTTCAATTTCAGTTTCTATCTTCAAGACCATATGTCTCTACTTTCATGTAAAAATATAGTTAGTCTTCTTAGAATATATCTCCCTCAGTTGGGAGATATTTTTATTGTAAATTTTTGTATAAGTACTTCCTCATTTGAAGAACTTAGTGTGGATTCTTAGACATTTTTGTAGACTCATTATTTTGGAATAGAAGTCTTGTTGAACAACTATTGTATGGCTAGCTGGATGAAGAAATAAAGCAAAGGACTTTTACAAGATTCATGTGTCAAACATTGGACAAATAAGTATTCTATATCTTATCTGTTACTATTTTCTGGTTTAATATTCCACATGTGTTTCATATCTGAATAATAAACGAAAAAGTATATTTCAGAAAGTGCTTTACTGCATTCTATCTTTTAAATCATTTATATTCTAAATGTTTTATTCTAAGCTGTCATAGGAAGGGAATTCTTAACTACTCATTGCTTCCTAGTTTATCATTGTGGTCATTTGATAAGAAATTCTTAATTTCTTTTTATTAATGATCACCCACTTTCCCTCATATTGAAATTTGTTGAAGGATTCTTAACTGCCCTTCTTCCCTTTGAAGACCATTTCACCCTTCCAAGTTAACATTTGTCCCTTGTTTAGCTATCTTGCCCTATGAATCCCTCCTTTGTTGAATCGACCTAATCCAGTTAAGCCATCTTCAATTGACTCCATAGCCCAATGGACTGAGATACTCTATTTTATCCATCTGCTCTAAATTCCACCAACCAACAAAATCAAAACTCCCAAGCTTTCATAACTAACCTAATATCCCATAAAACAAAGCTAAATCTTAAAGAGAGAGCCCTCCTTGAGTATATATTGGCTAGATTTTGTACTTAAAAGTTGGTTTGTGGTTACCTCAAACCCCTTTCCTTCTTCTGACAACTTCAAGGAAATTCTGAGTAATAACACAGTGGCAAATCGACTGAGGAAACCAATTCCTTAGTCAAAACAAATTTTTAAGAATATTTGAAATCTAAATATAAAGCATCTTACATAAATCATAAAAGTGGTTTTGATATCAGTTAAGAAAATTAAAAGCAAAACCTAAAAACCTGGCTTTATAAAGGACTCATTACACTAGAGCTAATCCTGATCCCAATCCACCACAAGTGTTTGAGAACCCAAATTTGATCCCCACAATTCTTAGGAGACAAGAAAGTTATATTAGTCCTCAGCCCACCTTCAGATTATCATCCTGTCTTGTTAGGTGGATTTACCTCAAAGACCAACCCTTTGACGAATACTTTGAAACCTCTTTGTTTAGGACTTCATCTAATTCTGAATTAGTTGACCTAGTCCAAGACCCAGAGTTCATCTGAGAATTAGAGTTCCAAGGAGCTAATTTGTCAATTGATAGGTATTTGTAGAGCTCACCACAATTTGATCTTACCATTGAAGGAACACCCAATCCCTCTGTAATCACAATTGTTACTACAAGTTCATTATCTTTTCCTCAGACATCTCAACCTCAAACCACTTCACATCAGAACACCCCTTCTAGCCCTCCATCCACAACTCAAACATCCACTGTCATTCTAACCCCAATTGTTATTTCACCATTACCTATAGCAATGGAAAATAGATATACCCCCCTGGTACTACCAACAAACTTAGGTGCCATGCCCCAGGATTACCAAAGTAATATCACTCAATTTGATGGTACTGGTACCTATACAGCCCAACAACACACCAAGAAGATGACTGATTACTTTGAAATTTATGAAATAGATGTTGATGATGTGTAAGTGAGAATATTTGTTCATAGTTTAACATTAGAACCTAGTTTATAGCTCTAGCAGCAAATAGTATAGACAACCTAGCAACTCTTTATCAACAATTCCTAAATAGGTGGGAGAAAAAGAAAGACCCTCTTCAGATTCTATCTGAATACGAAAACTTGAAAAGAGGACCACAAGAGACTGTGCAGGATTATTGCACTAGATTCAATAGTATGTACAAGGCCATCCCTCAAAATCTAAGACCCCCACCTGGTTTAGCCTTAATCAAATTCCCAGATGGATTTGATACTGACATGGCTCTCCAACTGAGAGAACGAAACCCCCTTACTTTGGAAGATATGCAAAGCATTGCTGTCAGTGTTGAAGCCAACCTAATATCTAAAAGAACCGAGGCTAGGAGTGAGAGGAGGATACCATTAAAAGAAGAAAGCTCACCCTTTGAACAAAAGCTAAATGTCGTAATTAAAGGAATGGATAGACTAGGTGACAAAGTAAAAACAATTGAAAGGAAAGCTCCCTGGGAAGGTCAGCAAACCAACACATGGAAAAATCCTAATTTCAGGAAGAATCAAAACCTAAACACTGGAAAGAGTGGTCATGACCAAAACATTAGACCTCCTTTCTAGGAGAATTATGCAAAAGCTTCCAACTCTGAAGGTATAGAAGAAGATACTCAAATCAATTTGATGGGGCTTAGTAATGAAGGAGAAGTTTTCTTGACCCAAGAAGATCAAGAGGCCCACATTCTTAAACAGTTTCAAACTCAATCAGGCGAATCATTCGATTTTAGAGAAGGATATGACACAACCATATTTGAGGTGCATGAGCAATACAACTTAAGAAGTAGGAGAATTGATGTTCCTAAAACAAACAAGAAAAAGGTTCCAAAACAACCCATAAAAGGTAAGACAATCACCACACCTGTACATATTCTTTCTAGATCAAACACTAATCCTTCTAACCCCATAATTGAAAATGTCTTTGACAACCAACCAAACAACAAACAACCCTACACTCCCCTTCCTTCTAAAGGAATTGTGGAAGAACCTCCAGAGGTTGATTTAGGAGAATCATCAAATCATGATACCACTCCTAAAAAGGAGAAAAACATAGAAAATAGAGAGAATACTATTGTTCGAAATCCAAAGGCCCAAACAGAAAAACCCTTTAATCTAGAAACTGAAGTAGGTAAGATGAAAATTGTTGTCCCATTATCTGAATTAGCTAAACATGATGCCTACTGAACTCAAATCATAGATCACTGAAAATTACTGGAACTGAAGACAGTTAATATTTTTGATGACCAACCTGAATTAATCTTTGGCCCAGAAGTGAATGGAAAATATTTGGAAGGAGGAATTCCTCCCTTCTATGTGAGCTTAAACATACATGATAAGGTTCTTCACAATGTTATGTTTGACTCTCGGGCATCTCATAATCTCATGCCCAAGTCTGTAATGGAAAAGCTAGATCTAGACGTCACTAGACCATACAAAGATCTGTTTTCTTTTGATTCTAGTCAAGTGAGATGTTTAGGATTGATAAAAGACTTGTGTGTCTCATTGGTTCAATACACTGCAAAAACAATTTTAATGGACATAGTGGTAGCAGATATACCACCTAAATATGGCATATTATTATCCAGATCCTAGGGTGCTAAGCTTCAGGGATCTCTTCAATTGGATATGTCATATGCTACTATCTCGGTTTTTGGCCAACCAAAGAAACCATACAGAGAAACATTGATGAAATATGTAGTAAGTAGTAAGGAAAGACCCCAAAATTTCCCCATCTACTCAGTACACTCTGATATGGACTCATTCATTCTTTACAATGCTGAAATCAATCCTTCTAATACATTAGAAGTTTTAGCAGCAAAACCAAAAGAAATAAAAAAAAGAAAAATCAAGTGTTTAGATCTAGGAAATATCAGATAACAAAGAAAATTCATATGAAAATGAAAAACTAGATCCCAATGTTAAACAAATTATGAGTATGAAATTATTTGGCATTTAGAATTTGATGGCTCAGTCAATAAACTAGGGGTAGGAGTAGGAGTTTGGGTGTACAATTTAGAAAATGATCATGCTAAAGGTCATGCCTACAGATTAAATTTTAAGTGCACCAACAATATAGCGGAATATGAGGCTCTCTTGTTGGGTCTTAAACTTGTTACAAGATTAGGAGCAATCAGAGTGTCTGCCATAGGAGATTCAGAGTTAATAATCAGACATATTAAAGGAAAATACTTAATGAGGGATCCTGTATTAGGATATTACAGAGGAACAGTCATAGAAATTCTCAACACTTTTCTAGAAACTCAGCTTACTACAATTCCTAGAAAACACAACTTGCAAGCCCACAGCCTAGCCATGTTCATCAGCACCTGCAAATTGCCTTTTGAACCTAATCATCAGTTTACTGTTGAAATTAGGCATAGACCAACCATACCTGATAATCTGAAGAATTGGCAGGTTTTTGATATTGATAAGCAGATCAATAACTTTTTAACTTTAGATGAAGAGTTTTCTAACAGTTACATAGATGTTGATACAATTATTAATTCTAATTAGACAGATGAGGTAGAAACAAACATTTAGAGCAAAGTTCAATTAATATGCTCCATCCCACAAAATTCACACAAAAAGAAGTTCAAGACCTGAAACAAATAGACCTAGATGAAATAATTGATGAGGAAATAGAGGTTATCAACCTAAAAGACAATCATTTACCTAAAGGATTGACTCCTCTAGAAGATCTGTTTGATTCCATTGACATTCACAAGAAACTTAAAATGGAACCATTAAAAGCAGATATTGAAGAATACAACTTAGGAACACAGGATAATCCAAAAATGATAAAACTGTCAAAATCTTTACCTCCTAACCAGAAGCTAAAGTATGTTCAACTTATGAGGGAATTCCAGGATGTCTTTGCCTGGAGTTACGAAGATTTGAAGTCCTATGACACCTCTATTATTCAGCACACTATACCTCTAAAAGAAAATCAAAATACCTTTAAGAAGAAACTCAGAAGAATTAACCATGTGTTATTACCATTAATTGAAAAATAAATTAAACGCATGTATGAACTAAGGATTATTGCCCCTATTAGATTTTCAGAGTGGGTATATAACTTAGTACTTACTAGGAAGAAGACTGGGGAAATAAGGTTATGTGTTGATATGAGAAATGTAAATAAGCTCCCTCTCAAAGATAACTATCCTTTACCCAAAACGGATCATATTTTGCAAAAGGTAGTGGGTCCTTCTAGAATTTCACTGTTAGATAGGTTTTCAAGATATAACCAAATCTTGGTTCATCCTGATAACCAAGAGAAAACTTCTTTTACAACACCATGGGGCACTTTTATGTACATCAAGATGCCATTTGGAATAAAAAACGCAGGAGAAATCTTCCAAAGGGCAATGGACATAGCCTTTGCCAAAGAAATTCATGATTTCTTGTTATATATTTGGATGATCTAACTGTTTTTTCTAAATCTGATCAATAGCATTTGGACCATCTCATGCAAGTCTTTTTAAAATGCAGAAAATATGGCATTTCTTTGAATCCAAAGAAGTCCTTGTTTGGTTTGGAGGAGGGTAAACTTTTAGGTCACATAATTTCCAAAGATGGCATTCAAATTGACAATTTTAGGATTGAAGCTATTCTACAAATATCTCATCCAAAAAGTATTAAAGAACTTCAAGCTTTCCTAGAGAAGATAAATTTTTTAAGAAGATTCATTTCTAACTTAACAAAACTCATTAAATTACTAAATAACATGCTAAAAAATGATTCAAGTATCAAATGGACAGTAGAGGCCAAGCAATCATTTGAAGAAATCAAAATGGCCTTAACTAGAACACCGGCCCTGACAAGTCCTAAATTTGATAGAGACTTCATCATTTTTTCTTTTACATCAGAACACACCATAACAGCTGTTTTATTACAAAAGGGTGATCATGAATGGAAAAACCTATAGCCTTTTTTAGTAAAGCACTCAAAGATGCATCATTAAAATACAAAATAATGGAGAAACAAGCTTTTGCATTGGTAAAATCCATTAAAGACTTTGGAGTCTACATATTATACTCATGTGATAGTTTATGTGCCTAATGTAGTTATCAAAGACATCCTAACTCAGGATGGAATTGATGGCAAAAGGGGTAAATGGATAGCCACCATCTTAGAGTATGATATAGAGATAAAACCTACAAAAACTGATAAAAGGTCAGGGATTGGCCAAACTCATGGTAGAAACTAATTGTCAAGCCCTAGACATAAATGAACTGAATAACAAGAAGGAGATGACAACTCCACAAATCAGCTAAGCCTTTTCAGACTCACCTTGGTATGTTGACAAGGCTCTCCAAGAATTTCATGTAGGAGACTGTGGTGGAAACCTCTATTGGAAGTCAACTGCAGATAAGATCCTAAGGGCTGGATTCTATTGGCCAACCTTTCTTGCAGATGTGAAGAAATTTGTAACTTCTTGCCATAAATGTCAAAATTTTGAAGGCAAAAGAAAATTGTTACCTTTACCCCTGAAACCCATTTCCATTTAGAAACCTTTTCAATAATGGCGTCTTGACTTCATTGGAGAAATCCATCCGACCTCTTCAGGCCAACACAAATAGATACTCACTACCACTGACTATTTTACTAAATGGATAGAGGCCATCCCCTCCAGACAGACCAATGACACAATAATCATAGGTTTCCTAGAGACCAATATATTGTCCAAGTTTGGTTGCCCCACTAAAATCATTACTGATAATGCTGCAGCTTTCAAATCAAAGAAGATGATCAATTTCTGTAACAAGTACCACATTACACTAGGCCATTCCACAACCTACTACCCTCAAGGGAATGGACTGACTAAATCTTCCAAGAAGACTCTCATTAATATCATCAAAAGATTGTTGAAAGAAAACAAGAAAACTTGGAACAAAAAACTGATAAATGCTTTGTGGGCAGACATGCTTACAACCAAAAAATCCATTAGAACCAGTCCTTATGAGTTAGTATATGGCATGGAGGTTGTCTTTGTAACAGCCCCAAAATAGATATCTAATTAACTTATTAACATTAATTTAAACTATGAAGAGTGCTTACTTGAGCTTACCTGTGGTAGAAGTAGGCTTACCACAACAGGGTTTTGGGGACGACTCTCCACCCAACCATAGGCTCAATTGTGCAGGATTCTGCTACAACTGGCCACCCCCGAGCCCTCCATCAACGACTACTGTCAGTGCTCCTAAGTCTTAGTATACCATTCTCCCAAGAGAATGAAAGATAGAATCTCGGAATGATGGAATGC
>APFE031305832.1:30594-73228 GCA_000404065.3 Pinus taeda
AGGAGGGATATTACAGTCTTTCTTTCATCATTAGGGGTTCCTGCCATGAAAATACTCCAAGAAGCTCAAATGGAACCTAATGATATTCAAAGAAGGATAAACCAGACCATCAATTTGCAGCAAACCATGGAGGAGGTGTACCAAAGATCCCAAGTGTTACAGGAGAAGCTTAAGAAGATAATTGACATAAGAACCAAGACAGAAGATTTTTACCTTTGAGATAAAGTGTTAAGATGGGATTCCAGAAGAGAGGATAAGGGGAAACATGGGAAGTTTGACTTCCTATGGAAAGGACCATACATCATCTATGATTTCAAAAGAAACAATGCATATTTTCCTAAAAACTTAGATGGTACAGAAGCAGAAGAAGGATCAGTCAATGGTCGGATGTTAAAGCATTACTTTGATCCTACTTACTAATGTTACTATGATCTTCATGTACATATTATATCCTTTGTAATGTCATAATGTTCATTGGACAATAAGATTTTGGAGTTGAAGCCTGAAGAGAAGGCCCTAAGCTTCAAAAGTATCACTATCATACATACAATAAAGCACCGAGTAAAAGAAGATTGTAGAATATAGTCAAGTCATGAAGAGGCCATTGATCTATTGTTCTTGACTTTCCACCAGGGAAAGCCATCCCCAAGTGGAGCCATTTTTATGGCCCTATACCAATAGGTGTCATATATCATGATTGACTTGTTGAGATTTGTAATATGTTCATATCTTTACTTGTTGCAAAGGTTTTCCATATTTGTAAAAGAAATCAAAAAATTTAAAAAATGTAAAGAGGGTATACTCTAAAAGAAAAATCAAAGGGTGAAAAGAATAAAAAGATGGTCAAAAAATGAAAGAAAATGAACTCCAACAAAAAGAAAGACTGGGAAAGTGTGCAATTCTAAATGCCACTATTTTTTTACTATTGTAGAATAAACAATTGTGTGCAGCTTGTCACTTATGCCATAATTTATGAATAGTCAAACAGTTTAAGCTTGGCTAATTCATTTTTCAATTTCATGTTGTAGAAATAGAGAATAATGATCTGACCAAACAGTGTAATCTTGGTAAATAAGTAGATAGGTAGAGTGAATAAAAGGAAAATGCTAGGTTAAGTAGATAGGGTAGATAGATGATGGTTGTAGAATAATACGTGGTGAATGATAAGTTTAAATGTGTAAATATTTTACTTTCATCACAAGGCAAAAGCATGCATCACATGAAAGACACATCTAGTAAGCAAAGTAAAAAATAATTAACTTCCCTACTCATTTCCCTTAAATTTTCACTAATTTCCCCTAAGTGCCAAGGTATCTATCAAATTAGAGGGGCTCAGAGCATTTCTCTGACTTTTGGAGGGACCGGACCCTCAGCCCAATAATTTATAATACCTCAAGCACTTGAGCCCATTCATCAGTGATCACACCCTTTCATAAACCATGCATTCCCTTTATACAGTTTTCCTAAGTAAAATCCTATTTTACTTAGGGAAATTAAAATATTTTCCATAAAAACCCTCATTTTTCACTTAGCCTAAGTTTTAAACATATACATGAAAATGGTTCAAACTTAGCGTGCACTCCACAAAATCATATTAACTTTTAACTTACATTATTATTTAATTTCTCGATATAAACATTACCCATTCCCATATTACTATAACTATGCAAAATCCCCAAATTCATATATATCCCGCCCCTCGGTTAAATATAACCATAATAGAGTTAATAATTGGGATTAATTAGTTAAACCGTAAATAATTAAGAACCCCGACCCCTGCCATATTAAGTGAGCATTAATTAATCATCATGATTAATTAATAACTCAACGACCAATCCTGCTGCTCCAGATGTAATTAAAAAACCTTTAACTATGTTGGGCCCACCCTCATTAACTTTCCACCACCTCACCTCCTCGGCAGCCATCTGATCGAGTCCCTTAGATCTGACGGTTGTCGTGCATATCGCACGACCCTCTACAGCCAAATGTTAATGTGTGATCGCGAGCGGTTTTGCAAATAGTGTCATCACCATGCGTCACTCATCGTATGAAATCGTGTGGTCTAGCCCAAATACCGCCTCCCCTCCATTAGCGGTGCGATGAAAGCCGCTTACCGCCTCCCGCTAATGAGAAAACATCAAATCTTCCTCCTGCCAATGCCACTTTTCCAAATCCCGAAACCCACCAATTTTTTTACTTTGTATAAAAAACAAAAGTAATCAGTTTCTCATCCTATTCTGCAAACACATACATCCATGCAAACTAAACATCGAAGTTAACCAACTCGTGCACCCAACCGCCAACCGCCTTCAAAACTTGCAGTCGACGCTGCTTAGAGTCCACCATTCACACCTAGTGTACCTGCATTCCATTGCCCTTCGCTAAAAATAGGTATTTACCAATTCTCATCAACAAACGCTGTGAATACTTTCTTTCTCTGCAATTAATTGAAAAGAACCCCAAATTTTACCATAATTAAGTTGCTTCACTTGAAATTCAAGTTCCCCGAACCCTCTGTTTTCACCAATTTCTTATAAAAACCCCAATTTCCTATCTGAATCCAGAAGAACCAGAATGGAAACCCCCGTTGCCCTAAATATTGCACCTACTACCACCCCTCACCATGATTTAGATTATCTGCCTTTAGCAAATAAAGATTTTCAAATAAAAGACTTGAATACTGATAAAGACCATTTGAAAGTCTTTTTCCAATGCCGAGATAATCACTTGAATGGCTATAATGCCATAGGACTATGGGAATCAAATCTCCCAATGTATTTTCTCCCCTCTGTGTGTATTTTCCCTGAAATTATCCATTAGTATCATGCCAACTATGATCCCAACCTCAGAGCAGTAATGTCCCCAAATCAAACTGTCATCTTCACAATTACTGCAAACTCCATCAATGAGATGCTTCAATTTCAGCCTAGTCAAGCCCTAACCCCTATTTCCCTTGGAGATTTGCTTGAGAAATCATCCAAATTTTCCCAGTTTGAACTTAGTCACCTCTGCCAGACTTTCATATACAAGGAGCATCAACCCCAAAATCCCCCTTTCTATCTATCAGTTTTCTTCACAGAAACAAGCAAAATTATAGTTGATATGATAGTTGCAGTCATGCGATTTAATACCAGTGGATATGTAGATTAATTTATCCTAGTTTTGATATCCATCTTTACCTATGGCCAGCCCCCTGCTGTCAAGTACAATTATGCTGCATTTATTGTTGAGAAAATCCATGACCAGTTCATGAGATTGGAAAATGAAAAAGTGTTCAAGTATTCCACATTCATTTATCACCTTATCCTCTATTATCAGTCCGACAAGTTTCCCATTTTCTGTCAATAAACTTGATACAAAGGGTAACCCAAGATCAGTCATTTTTTGGACTTCTATCTTCCACCGTTCTTTTGCTTGTCCTTATTCATATAATGAATTCATTGACCAGTTTGTCCACCCAGTGACCATTATGATGACAGGAAATCCTCCTCTTAGGATTAGTGATGAAATCAGAAGAATCCTTCAACTACCCAAACAATACAAGGTAGGTGACTGGTACTTGTAACAAAATCACATAGATATCAAGATATATGGTTGTGAACTTCCTCCATTCAAGCTACCAAAATATGTTCCAATGAGGTTGTTTGCATTAGAGTATTATAGACAAATGATAAACTCAAATCAGATCCAATTTACCAAGGCCAAGAAGAAAGCACAATTGAGAATCAAGGATCACCTAGGCCCATTTGTCTGCAACAAAAGAGAAGCAGGCAAAGCGGCAGAAGAAATCCTATAACACCTTAAATTAAGTAAAAGTTTTGGTTGGAAATATGACCCACACAGTTTCATTTGTGATAGGAGAATGAAAAATAGACTATCACCATATTTTCATCACAGAATCTTAGAAATTGAGAAATATGCTAATATGGATGAATGGAGGGAAGGAACTCTTATTGAGATGGATATTGATCAGGTCAATGTAGAAAATGTAATGAAAGACCTAGAAAAGACACTTGACCTGGACTCTTTTGAACAGGTACCTGTTGGGACTTCTCAAACGCACTCACAAGAAACAAGTGCACCCCTTGCAGAAACATCATAGGAAAATGAACAAGGAACCAATACTCCAGCAACAGGGAAATCAAACATGTCAAAGTAGCCTAACATTTCAAAAGAACAGGCCCCACCACAGTACCATCCAACTCAGATTAACATGGGAGGTCCCCCAGTTTTACAGACTCCTCTAAATGAGGAAAAGAGTTTAAAAAGAGACAGGGAAGTAGCTACCCCTGTCAGTGGTCCTTCAGACCAACCTGGTGCTAAGAGGCATAGGCTAAATCCTCATTTAGAAGAAGATTTTGTTGAATAAACAACATGCAGTTTGAGAAAAGAAGGTGGAGACAATCAACATACATTCATAGTAGGTGGGGCACCTTCCAGTTCCCAAAGGAAAGAGCTTGAACGACAACAATGTGCTGAAGTTTCGTCATTTAGGTCTTCATCTAACAAGACCTTAGATATTAAAGCGAAATTCAAGGAAATAAAGGCCAAAAATTAACAGTTAAAGGCCGAAGCCTTTACACGGTACTTAAATATGGCTCCTACCAATCAAACTAGGTTGATGTCAGCTTACGATATTAAGGAAGGAAAAATGCAGATGAGCTTTTTAAAACCTAAATTACAACAGCCTCGAACACTTGCAGACTACCTCAAAACTGATTTTGAGGTCTTGGCCAAGGACATTCAGCCCATAAATCAAATAGAATTATATAATCAGACAGGGGAAATGGTATATTCAACATTCACAAGCAAGGCCATGATGGCACACAGATTGAAAAATTCACTGAATAATACCATTGCTCAGTTACAGTTTGAAAGAGCCTCCTCACAGGCAAAAGACAATAGAATCAAATCACTGGAGGATTTGATTATTGGATTGGACCATAACCCAAAAGATGTTAAAGCTACAGAAGCCATGATAAAGAAGAAAAATGAAGACATAGTTTCCTTGAGAAAGCAGTTAAAACTGCCATCACTGATGCATCCACGGACTGTAGAAGTGATTGAAGAAAATAAGAATGAAGCAGAGCTCATGGACTTAGTGCTCAAGCTAAATGAGCAATTAAGGGATACATAGTAGGAACTAGATAAAACACTACAAGGCAGGTAGATTGAGTCGACCTCTCAGCCTTAGAATGTAGTACTAGTAGTCTCCACGGTAGTTCCTTCAACATTGGCCACAACTCTTGCACCAAATGTTCCTTTGGCCACAGCAGAAGCTATTACAGGTACAAGCATAGGTACATCACAAGTGGGAATTTCAGGTCAAAGAACTGAAGAATAAATCAAGTCCATGGAGGAGATGAAACTCTAGGTCACTAAAATCCAAAAGGTAAAGGAGAAATTCATCACCTTGAAACATAAGTATGATGTGTCAAAGATTAATTTTGCTGAAGAAATAAGGAAAAATAAAGGCTTAGCTCAACAGGTAAAAATACTAGAGAAGTATCTCACCTTTGAAAAACCTTTAAAAGATATTAGGAAAATATTATAGACCAACATCACTCAATCAATTAATGATGTTTGGTTATCAATACAGATCATTTTTGAACAGATTGACCTAGTCAAGGTTGCTCTTCAAGAGATTGCCAAAACCAAGGAAGAGATAAGAGGGAAACCTGAGAAAACTATCAAGCTAATAAACTTTTTGAACAGAAGGAATAAGCATCAATTAGAATAGTCGAATATTGAGTATAAAACTAGAACCATCCTTCAAATCAAGAAAGTCTTGACCAAAAGGGCTTTAATGCAGAACCTGGAAAGAAAATGCCAGATTATGTAGGAGGATATAGATGAATTTATGGAAAAGTTTGGCATATTAAAGAGTAAAGGACTTCCCAATCCTTTAGTAATGAATGATAAGTTAATTGAGGCATGAAGATTATGTCGATAAATTGAGTCAGTATGCAAATAACCAAGCTAGTTCATTTGCACCCAAGGAACTACATATAGGCAGAGTTCTCTATGACAGTCTGGAGAACCTTTTTTTATGTTGAGCATGAATTGAAACATTTTTTTCCTATATAGCCCAATTTTTAAAAATACACAGAGGCTGATGAAATCTTCAAGAAGCTACAAAGGACTAGGACACCAAGAGATGATTGGTGGATAGACATGACAGACATTTTATGATTTACCTTGGTAAAAAGTAAAATTGAAGTATTTACCATAGTCAAATTTGGTAAAAGAAGTTGAATAAAGATAAAGCAGGTAAAGAGTATCAGAACAAGTTAAAGAGTATCAGTAAAAAGCCAAAAGCAATCAACCAACACATAATCACAAGCAATACAACAAGATGCTCAATCATAGGGCCTGCCTCCAGGACAGGGACATCAAGCTAGCAATTCACTTTCAGTTTCTATATTCGAGACCATCTATCTCTACTTTCATGTAAAATATAGTTAGTCTTCTAGAATATATCTCCCTCAATTATGAGATATTTTTATTGTAAATTTTTGTATAAGTACTTCCTCATTCGAAGAACTTAGTGTGGATTCTTAGACATTTATGGAGACTCATTATTTTGGAATCGCAGTGTTGTTGAAGGACTATTGTATGGCTGCTAGCTGGATGAAGAAATAAAGCAAAGGAATTTTACAGGATTCATGTTTCAAACGTTGGACAAACAAGTATTCTATATCTTCTGTGTAACTGTTTTCTAGTTTAATATTCCACATGTGTTTCATATCTGAATAATAAACGAAAAACTATCTTTCAGAAAGTACTTTACTGCATTCTGTCTTTAAAATCGTTTATATTCTAAATGTTTTCTTCTAAGCTATCATAAGTAGGGAATTCTTAACTGCTCTTTGCTTCTTAGTTTATCATTATGATCATTTAATAAGAAATTCTTAATTGTTTTTTGTTAATGATCACCCACTTTCCCTCATATTGAAATTTGTTGAAGGATTCTTAACTGTCCTTCTTCTCTTTCAAGACCATTTCACCCTTCCAAGTTAACATTTGTCCCTTGTTTAGCTATCTTGCCCTGTGAAGCCCTCCTTTATTGAATCGACCTGATCCAGTTAAGCCATCCTTAGTTGACTCCATAGCCCAATGGACTGAGATACTCTGTTCTATCCATCTGCTCCTGAATTCCACCAACAAACAAAATCAAACCTCCCAGGCTTCCATAACTAGCCTAATATCCCATAAAGCAAAGCTAAACCTTAAAGAGAGAGCCCTCTTTGAGTATAGATTGGTTAGATTCTGTACTTAAAAGTTAGTTTGTGGATACCTCGGACCCCTTTCCTTCTTCTGAAAACTTCAAGGAAAATCTGAGTGATAATAGATAGGAAGCTGATGAATGACTGGTTTAGGGGAATGGACTGTGGTGGATACAATTGGTGAGGTGGTAGTAAATGAAGGTGTATTTACAGTATTTGAAGATTGTGCAGAAATTTTAGAGGTAGCAACAGTGAGGGCAGCTAATTCAACTGATTATTGAAGGTAAGCATCATCTATATGGCTTATCAATGTGGAGGTTAAAGCTTCTAACTTGTCAAAAGTATTCTTCACAAATTTATCTAAATCTAGATGTATAGGCACCTTTTTTGACTCAATGAATTGAATAAAAACAGTCTAACGCAGTTTCATGAATTGAATTCATTGATTTAGTTCTAAGCAATGAAAGGTCAAATGACAAATCAAATGGAATTTTCTCTAAAGTGGATAATTCCTCAGGGAGTGAATTTGCTTTAACTAACGGGCTACTACTTGCTTGAGTTTGTAACTTTTTTGGTTTTCTTAAAATCTATGGTAGCAAGGTTTGGATCTAGATTTTCCCTGGTATAGTGAGTCTTCTTGGGAGCCAGTATTTTAACTTTTTAATTGTTTTTATGAAACTTTTTAACGACACGCTTAAAATGAGTTTAAGGGGCACAAGATAAAATTTAAGGTTTCCTTAAAGTTTTATTACATTGAGGATTGAAGTCCCCAATATGGTCGCCAATATGTTAACTCTCCAAAATTTCTCTAGAGTGTTGGAGAAAGAAATGATTAGAGGTAACCACAAACCAACTTTGGAGATTAGGATCTAGCCTTCCTAATTCTCAGAGAGGGCTCTCTCTTTTTTATTTAACTTTTTTTAGTTATTTGATTTTAGGCTAGTTATGATTGTGCTTGGGTTTCGATTTAGATTTAGTGGTGGGATCACTTACTTAGATGAAAAGAGGGGTATCTTTTACCATTGGGCTATGGGGTCAAATGTCAGACAAACAGGACTGGATCAATTTCTAAAACCAGTGTCTACAGGGCAATATAGCAGAGTTACTTTAGATCTCAAGGCTGGATGGTGAAGTGGTTTTCAATCGGATCCAAAGAGAAACTAAGGGTTCCTTAGGCCAGATTATGAAGAAAATGAAAGAGGTCAACCAGGATGGGAGAGCAATTAAGGATTATCATATCCGGATATCAGAAGAAAACATGTAAATGATTAACTGTTGAAAACATAGTGTACTTAAACAAATTCTAAGATAAATTTCTTGTTAATTCATTCAACTTTAGTTAACATTTAAGTTTGTGAAAAACATAAGAAAATAACAGACTGACAAAGAAAATACTTCATTTTAATAGCTCTACACATGAATCTTGTAATGCAATCTCTTTATTATTTGCTCTAATCTGCTAATCTGAAAATTGGTACAATAACCCTTAGGCTTATGATCAAAATAACTTTACAAATGTATAGCAATTCACACTCAATACTTCGATTTATGAAGTATTTATACAAAAATAATTTACAAAATATCCCAAACTGTCTTGGGAACTAATCTAGGAGAAAGAAATATCTTCATGCAAGAAGATAGAGACAGTTATTGAACTGTTGTTCGTTGTCCTTGTTTATTAGGTTGTGTTGTCTTTAATCTTTGATATTTTTCCTTTTAGTCGCTGCTTTGTTGTTTGGTCTTCATGGTGGATGTTCTATTTACTCTGGCCTTTCAACTGATACACTTTGACCTGGCTGACTGGTCATTATCCTTTCACTGTTCCTTTTTACTCTTACTACATATTTTTACCTTTTGAATTTCTACTGTAAGTCATTTAATTTCTCCCATGTTTTGGCATCTAGTAATTGGATATTGGCCATCTTCTTGTAAATCTCATCTGCCTCTGTATACTTGGTAAAAGTAGGCTTATTCACAAAAAGGCGTTTTACCTCGTGCTGGAGGTAAAACAAATTCTCAAAAGTTTTGTACAAGACCTTTCCAGTAGGTATGCTCTTCATGGATGAAGTATTCACTTGATATCTGGCTACTTCTCTGATTTTTCTATTGTAGTCCTCCTATGTCATCAACTTGCCGTTTATTACCAAGGGATTTGGTAAACCCTTTTGCCTCAAAATTTCAAATTTACCCATGAATTTGTCAATGGCTAGTTGCATGGTTTGGCACCTATCTTCCAGGTTTAACATTAAATTCCTCTTGGTGAGGACCCGTTGCACTTCCAAAATTGTACTGTTATATCAAGTATCTCTAATTCCTGCAACTCATACTTGTTTTTGGAGTTGAGGAAGTGAATGATCCTTGTAGCTTCCTCTAGCATGTCTCCAAGTTTTGCTTTTTCTCTCTCTATGGCTTTTGTAGCGTATTTTATTAAATCAATCTGCTAAAAAATAACTTGGATGGATGACCAAATATCATTGACTTTGATATTGGCCCACAATTGTTCCTTAGCCTGACCTAGGGGTTCCTTCAATGTCAGTTCCTTCTCTAGGATTTTTATTCTTTCGTTCATCCTGGTTGCTTTCTGCACTTCTTCCTTGTGCATAATTTGGGTGAGCTTGCAGTCTATCTCCAGATTGGTCACCTTCTCCTTGAGTTTGTTCATTTCATTGGTCTGAATGGAAATGTCTTCCATTTCCTTGACCAATCTACTTACCTCATCATTTGTTGACCCTATTGTTGTAGACCATGTAGTTGATGTAGACGGTGTAGAAGGTGGCAGTGTTGTAGCCATTGTTGCTGTAGGAGCTAAGGATGCTGCCAAAGTGGAAGGTACTGCAGTGGTTACTGTTGGGATAACAATGGTAGGGGCATTCTCTAGACTATATTTTTTTACCTGTATCAAGCTATCTAATTCCTTCTCCATCTCTTTTATCTAATCATTCAATTGAAGCACTAGGTCCATCATTTCCTCATGATTTATTTGTCTTTCTAGGACCTCTTTTGTCTGTGAGTGTTCTGAATGAGGCAACTTTAGTTGTTTCTTAAGAGCTACTATATCCTCATTCTTATTTTTTATCAACTTTTCAACAACTTTAATGTCCCTTGGATCATGGCCCAACTCAATGACCAAATCCTCCAATGAATTGATCCTATTGTCTTTCGCCTGTGAGGAGGCCTTTTCCAATTTATATTGGGCTATGATATTGTCCAGTGAACCCTGCATCCTGTGTGCAGCCATGGCCTTTCTTGTTATGGTGGAGTAGATCATCTATCCAGCCTGTTTGTGAAATTCTATCTGGTAAATGGGATGAACATCCTTGGCCAATACCTCAAAATCAGTTTTTTTGTAATCAGCTGAGGTCTTTGGCTGCATGAATGAGACCTACATCTTTCCTGCTTTGATGTCAAAAGCTAACATCAACCTACTTTGGTTGGATGGTGTGTGCTTGAAGTATTGGGCATATGTCTTAGCCTTTAACTTCTCATTCCTCATCTTTATATCTTTGTACCTGTCTTTAATGTCTCTTTCTTTAACAACTAGCCTAGTGAAGGAGGAAACATCAACACTTAGTTGTCTCTCAATCATTTTAGTGTTGGAGGTTGATGGTTGTTGTGTCTCTCCTGAAGCAGTTGTGTCTTTGCTTCTTTGCCCCATTGTTTCAGTGTCAGTGATTTCCACTGATTCAATGTTTTCTTCCTGTTCAGACACAGGATTCAAGTACTCATCTATGGTCTCCATGGCAGAACTAGAACCCTCCTCCCTATTTATTTTTGGATTCTTGTCCTCATTTGTTGGGGTCTATAAAATAGGAGGATTATTCATTGGTTCACCTAGTTCTAGAACCTGCAGGAAAGAACTCCGGTCAATTTTCTTTTCAACATCAATGAGTGTGTTCTCTACATCCACTACTATGTTATCCATGTCAATTAATGTATTTTCCAACCATTTTTATTGGTTGGAAAACTACTCAATATCAAGTCTTTGGTTGTGGATGAAAGGTCTCAATTTGACCTTGAGTCTTAACTTATTTACGACCTCATGAGGGTCATACTGCCACATGAAGTTGTTCCTAAATTTCATGTCTTGTAACATTTTGCTAGCCTCAGGTATAGCTTCTCTGTTATAGATATGAAGGGGCCCAATTGGTTTCTCATTTTAAATTGGGTCTTCTTCCTAGCTGCTAGGAAGTTTACTTCATCTAAATTGATGATTTGTCAAAAATACTCAAGTGCGAATATCCTCATAGGGAGGTATTTGGGTAGTTTATAAGGGGCAAGTTGGCATCCATAAAATCTGATTTCTGTGTGATTCTAGTATAGATACCAGTCTCCCACCTTGATGTTCTTAGCCAACTGTAACACCCTTTTTATTTCTTGGTTGATTCTGAGCTGAGGGGTATTGGTCAACATGTTCATGACTGGATGGACAAATGAGTCGATGAAGTCCTTATATGTGAATACAATGGAGTATTTCTGGATTAAGGGTGTCCAATAAATAATTGACATCTCTTTCCCCTTGATATCCAACTTTTGGATGCTAACAGGGAATTTATTTACTTGATAATACAAAAACATGTGAAATAACACTGAAGAGTACTTGAAAACTCTTTCAGTGGGTAGTCTAGTGAATTGTTCATGCATCCTATTTGCAATGAACTGAGCATAGTTGTACATGATAGCAAGTGGCTTGCCTGGGGAGGAGATGGAGAGAAAGGCCAGGATAACCTCATCCACATGCTCATCTGAGGTATATCATAGGATCCAAGAGAGCATGGTAAGTATATGTCTTTCTCTCTAAAAAAATGGTGGTAGCATAAGGTGGACTATCTATGGGAGTATGGCAGTATTCTATGATGAAGGTCTCGAAAATTTGTGCTATTTTAGCCAGGTCTAATTTTACATAAAGGTCTAGCAAGTCACCAATAGACAGTGGGGTTTCATTTGGGTTGGGTTGGACCTGTAGTGTTTGGTTGATGGATTCTATAGTGATGGTGAATAACAACCATTAATTAGGGGCAAAAATAACCCTTTGGCTAGGGATATAGGAGGCATGACAGAAATGTATGATATCAGGGAATGGATGCACTTCTAGGAATAAATACTTGGGTAAATTGGATTCCCAAAGGTAGATGTCATCATTTTGGTTTAGGAATCTATCCTTACTCCAACAATGGAGCTTTAGAAGGTAGGTTGGTGCAGCATTATCTTTTATTTGAAAATCCATGTTTGCTAATGCCAAATGGCCGATGTCCAGGTGAGGGGTTGATAGGGGTCTCATGTCCAGAGAGGTCTGGGAAGCCATATTTAGAAATAGAGGTATGAATTAGGCTTGTGGTTGTTGCAAAAGTAATGTTTGGAAGCTTTCGTTCAATGAGAGGGTAATTATAGTTTGCAAAAGAGGGGTTTTGGGTGTATAAGTGAATTAATCTTCAATTTAGGAAAATATATTAATTAATTTCAATTAATTAATCTTTTAATTTGACTGTACGCTTTCAAATTAAAGAGTCGTTCTGGTTTTCCCAAAAATACCTAGAATTTGGTGGTATGGGCTACAAACTGGTTTCAGTGGAGAATGCAGAGGGTATGGTGGCTTCAATTGTCAACTGGGTGCTCGAATTGGGTGTCCGGAGCTTCTTTGGGCAGCAGACGGTGGTCAATTTTGGTTGCAAAGGCTCAGGGTGTCGCAGTTTGGCTTGAACGGCATTCATAGTGAAAACAAGCGAAAAGGGAAAAATGGGGCTTCTCCAAACTTTTAGTCAGCAACAGTTACATTTTGGCGTGGAATTTACAAATGAACAGTGGATGGTTTTGGTGTTGTCAGGGAGGCAGTTTTGGGGCCATCGCACCGCTTTTGGATGCCATGCGGTATTTCCTTGCAAGCACGCGATCTAACGTGGGCCTGCCATGTAGCAAAACAGTGCCCAGGCAAAACCGTGAATCTCACGTGCTCTCGGGTTGCTAATGGTTAGACAGTGAATGTGCGTGATATGGATGCGGACCGTCAGATGTATGGGTGGGAGATCGGATGGCAGTCACGTGGTCAAGGTGCACAGAGGGAATCGGTACTGGGATTTGCGGGGCCCGGGGGTTTAATTACAAATAAATGTAACTAATTAATACATAAAGTTGGGATTAAATATAAGCGCAGGTTTAATGGAGTGGGACCAGGGGTTATTGTGGCGAGGTTTTTTAACTACACCAAGGGTTAGTGGGTTAAAAGGGTTTTTGTCGGGGAAATATGAATAAGGGAATTACATAACTTATGTGGGGGGATAAAACTTAGAATAAGGGGGTTTTGAAGGGTTTTGAAGGGAAAATAGGGAAATTAATAAGGGGGATGGTAATGTTTGCAATGGCGAAAGGGTTTTACATTAAAGAAAAGGGGTTTTGGGTAGGGGGTCAATTTTGCAAGGTAATTTCTAGGGGAATGTGTGAAACCATGGGGTAAGAGTCAAAATGACTAGTGAAAAGGTTTTTTATAAGGAATGAAGGGATAATGGTGAAATTAGCAAGTATGTGGGGGTGAAATGAAATGAGGGAAAATTATCCAAACAAGCTTGTGAATACCTTTTCACTCTCATAAATGTTCCTACACATGAAACATAGGATTAAGCATGGTAAATGTGCTTTTAACTGAGCAACCTTGTACATTTGCAACCTTTCATCTACTTACCCTTTATGTATCCTAACACTTTTTCTTCACTTTATTGGGTGCATTTGAGCTTGTAGACCCTTTATTTCCTTTTCTTTTGACAAGAAAACTATCTAATTCTAACCTTATAACTTCCAATGGCTCAGCTTAAGCTCATGAGCACATTTTTATTCTCTACCTAACTACTGATCTTCCAAGGTTAAACAATTTGGCTAGATCTTTATTCTCTATCTATCAACATAAAATTTAAAACATGAACGAGTCAAGATTAAGCTATTTAATGATCATTAATTGTGGCATTTCTAACAAGCTGCACACAACCTCATTTTGCATAGTAAAGTAAAAAGTAGTGGCACTTGAATTTGCACACTTCATGATCTGTTTTATTTCTTTTTGGGGTTCATATTTTTCAATTTTTTATCTTTTTCTCTTTATTTTTTCCTTTGATTATTCTTTTAGGAAATACCCTCTTTACATTTTTATTTTATTTTTTAATATGGAAAACATTTTCCAGAAAGAAAAAGTATGTACAATATTACAAGACTAACCATAGCGAATTCAAAATTATGAATCCTATTATTATAGGACCCTAACATATCCTATGAATCATAGGACCCTAGCATAACCCATATGGTCCCACATCAATGCTTGGAATATGGTGCGGGGTTGATTGGTTGAAAGAGAGATTTGGTTCAACCCAATCTATGGTCGGGTGGTACGTGGAAGTCCCTGACTTGGTTGGAATTTTCATATGTTAATATAAGGTATTTTCCTATTATGATCTATGAGCACTTATACTAGTTATCATGTTGACATTATGGTTTATTACTATGGTCTCTATTATGGTTATATGTTGGTCATATATCGGGTTATATGATGTGCTATAACTATGGCTCTTGTCCATGATTTGTTTATTAGATGGTTGATGAATGCATGGAATAAAAAGTGTTGTTGCAGCCAGTTAGAGATGGTTTTGAGCCCTTTTGGTGATTCTCAGATGAAATTCAAAAGTTTATGATCAAATATGCATTCATGACTTGTAGATTTTATGTTTACCATGTGTTTGAAAATAATTCTGTCATGGGTTAGGCATGTCTAAGTCAAGTTATTTCTTGAGTTTTTATGGGTTGGATTTGCTAGCATCTTCTTTATGCTTCTAGAAAGTTACAAGAATTTTTGGGAAGTGGTATGGAGTCTAGCCAGGAAAAGTGGCTCGGATCTCGAAAATGCTAGCATAGAACTAGAATTTTTGGGTCATAGTTGCATGGAAGCATACCTATGTGTGCGGTTGGGACCTCATAACCGCACTGATGTTGTGTTGTGCATGTGGTTGGGGATTTTCCCTAGTGAAATAGAGTTCTAGATAAGGGATTGACCGCCTGGGGTGGTTTTCATCTTCTTGAGTGGTCTTTGGTCTCTGAAGGATGTCAGTTTGTGGTCGGATTGCAGGACCCACTTTTATAACTGGAACTTTGAGGTTGGGTTACGTCATATTGACACTCATCTCATGTTTACCCTGGTGAGCTTGTAAAAGTCGGTAAATGTGGGGTGGCCTGTTACAGGGTGGTATCAGAGGGAGGTTGCAGCACTAGACCTCAAGGTAAAAGCATATTTTCATATAGGCTTGTATGTTTGGCATGCAGGCATGATGCTTAATGGTTGTTATATGCATTTTGGTTATATACATGTCTATCATTCTATTGTTTTTGTAGTTACATGCATGATAGATGCCAGTTTATTAGTGTAGTCATATGCACATGCATTAGTTAGTCATGCATGATAAGTAACTTGTTCTTGTATGCATTGTGGTCATATGCATGATTATTATTGTCATTGCAGTTAAGTTATTGATATTATTATGTATCATGCTAATCTAGAATGAGTTGTGCAGATATGATAGCCTCCCCTGAGATACACTTAGGTATGATTTTAGTTATGTCTTCTATTTGGTTTATCTAAAATGGTATGTTGAAAGAGCTAGAAAATCAGAGATCATGAGAAAAATGGTGGATTATAGTTCATGTGACTCTCCTTACAGATCAGTTGAGCAGCAAGGAGATGAGTATTCTCTTGATATAGTAGATACATTGAGAATTTTGAAGGAAGAGGTCAGAAGTTGCAAGGAAGACAATAACAAGTTGATTGAGTCATAGGAAGGGTTTGTCAGAGCTCAGGAAAAGCAAGCAAAGGTTAATGCAGTCATTACTAAGAGTCTTTCATATTTACAAAAGCAGGGACAACTGGGGATCAGTTATGGACAAGAGGAGAAGACTAATGGGGCATATGGTACTAGGTCTCATAGGGGACAGAGATCAGATATAGATGACACATTTAGAGGTGGCAAATATTTGGATACACCTAATAGGAGGGGTAGTAATTATGGATTTCATTCTAGTTATGGTTTTGAGAGACATCATCACCATCACTACTAGCATCCTTATAGGAGGAGTGGAGGGGGTACTTGCTAGAAGAGCCCAAGAAAACCAAGCCTCCTACTTTTCATGAGGATGTGAAGAAATCAAAAGATGTAGCATGGATGCTTGGCATGTAGAAGGTCTTCATATTGCATGAGTATCCAGAGAACATGAAAGCCAATATAGTTACCTTCAGTCTCAAGGGGAAAGCATATATTTGGTGGGAAGGTGTTATGCATGTCAGAGGCATCATAGGTGAGGAGATTATTTGGTATGAGTTTGAGAGACTCTTCAGGAAGAAGTACCTATCTAAGGGGTATTATGATAGCCAAATGGAGATCATATGCCAAAGTTATGACCCCTGGAAGTTGATGTACCAATTTACCCAAATGGGGCCCACAATTTTGGCACTTTATCTCTTAGGGTTAGGGTTTTGGATGTTTAGGGTTTGTTTCTCAATAATAAATAGGCCTTTGAGCCTCATTTTAACATAGTTTAGAGGCATGTAGCTACCACATCTCTTCTCAGAGATAAGTTGTCATAGCCCAAGCTAGTTTATTTCCATTTATGTATGTAAGCATATTTCATTTCTTTGATATTAATGAAATGAAGTTTTATTTTTGTTTCATCTCTGTGTTTAAGTGTATATTTTTATTTTGTTGTGTTCCTGCATAAGTTTGGATCATAATAATTTCAATGCAGCGAAGAGAGGACATGGGTCTCAGCCTATGGAGTAGGAAAAAAGAGGCAATCGAAGAGACATTGCAGAGTTGAACATGTGGTAGAGATCATCGTAGGAAGGATAGCTCTTTGTATCATAGTGGCATATCGGGATGCATGACAAGCCTTAGATATACAATGCACATGAGGCATGGACAGTTGGGGTGTAGGAAAGATCATTCCTTGGATCTGTGCAACAATTGATAATAGGTAAGCAGATCATTAGGTATCCAGAGGGAGAGTTAGGAAAAGCCTCAATGCATCTTGCATCGAGAGGATCTCATGGTCCACGACCGAGTAGTAGAGAAAATTAAAGTCCATGGAAGCACTTTGGGGCTTAGGAAGCTACATGGTTTCCAATTATGGATGGATCCATCAAGTGAATTGGAGTCCCTTGGGAGATGATATGTGCATGTTTTCAATTGCAGGACAATGTGTTGGGTACAATCGAGCAAGGTAATTGGTATATTGTTATATATATTTATGCACTAACAATTTTATGTTTATGGAAGTATGATTCATGGAATTTCATGGCAAAGGGACTACCATAAATTTTGAATAAGGCTTGGGTTGATCTTTCCTTCGGAAGTACTAGGAACCATGGGGGTTGATTCATGGTGTATGTTGAGAGTCTTGTGCTTTCGATATTTTGTGATTTATTTTCGCTTGATTTGAGATTTTGATTTTGTCTAGTGCATGGTTATGCCAATTTGTTTATGGTGTTGTATTGTTGTTTGGTTTTCATTGTTTTTTTTTTATCTATTCTTATTGTTTTTTACTTTTATTTTTTGAGGGTCTTGGGAATTAGTTAGGGAAAGAGGAAAGTTAATGGATCTCGCAAAGATCTAAGTGTAACCCAACAGGTAATATAAGACATGGATGAAGCTCAATGCATGAGTAAAGGGTAGTTGAAGGCAAGAATATGATAGCCAGCTATGCTAGTTGGGTCCATTGGGGTACATGGACAGTGGCAGGATAGTCATGAGAAAGGTAAAAGGTAAAGTAAATGGATTTGAGGCATCATGTTCCTTGGATATGTTGGGAACTATTGTTCTCAATGTTGTGCATGGATAAAGGAAGATATCTTAACCTTGATCTTATGAATACATGAAATTATGTTGTGATCGTGATAATGTTCATGATTATATATGTATGTATGCCATTGTTAGATAGGGTCGTCGGCTATCATTCTTGTGGAAGAATGATTTTTTTATGAAGGCGAATGGAATGAAAAGACTCTTGGTTTTATGAGGAATCAAGTGGGTGGAGTAGCCCTAGAATACCTATGAGGTTAGTATCATGTGGATATGGTTTTAATAATATGTGCTTATACTATGCCTATGTTTATGTTATGGTAGGAAATGTTGAAGGATACATCAGCAAACTGAAAGCAATGCGATCTGCAACATGCTAAGATAAGCATGGATAGTGGAAGGAGTCATAGACTTAGGAATTGGGTTGTGGATGCACACAGTAAGGCATGTGAAAGACACTAGAGGCAAGGTTTCTTGGTAGAGATGGTGTGATCTCTAGATGTGCAGTACTATTGTTGCGTACATGTTGTACATGTGGTGTTGTGTGCATGTTGTACATGTGGTGTTGTGTACATGTCGTGATGTGTACGTGTGGTACTGTGTCATGTGTATTATGTAGTTGTTGTATCGTGAAATGTGTACTCATTGTATTGTACTATGTGTACGTATATGTGTTGGGTTGTACATTGTGTGTGGGTGTATGTGTTGTGATGTACATTGTGTGTATGTGTACGTGTTGGGGATTGTTTCTATGCATCCCTTGAGGCTATGGGATGAAGCCCAGTAATATCTTGGGCTCCTTGGAAGTTGTGGGTTAAGCCCTGTAATAGCTTGGGTGCCGTAGAGGTTGTGGGTTGAGTTACTAGACCTTGGAGACTGTGGGTTGGGACAAATGCTGTAGAGGATTGGTCATCTTGGGATGAGACCAATCTTGAGTTGTCGATATTAAAGGTAGAGGCGACATAGTCTTTGGATGCCCTTATTTCTGATACTAAAGAGAAGAGAAGGAATTGGGTGCTTGTCAAGTTTGGCAACCAATTCATTGTGTGTACGAAAAAGACAAAGAACAAAGGAAGAAGAAAATAACCATTTGAAAGATAAGTATCATTATTTTATTTCAGTATTTTAATTATTCACATGGTTTATGTTTCTGATTTATGATGGTTGAGTTTTAAGTTAACCTAATGTGATATGTTTATATATGATGATTTGATCAAAGAGATAATTTGACTTGTTGTGAAGAAAGTAAACATAATTGAAATTTTACCTTATGGACAAGCTACCAATGAGGTATGATTTGAATTTATTTCAATTCTTTTTTATTCTAATGGAAATTATGTGCTTGGTATAGGAAAGCATAAAGTTCCCAGGTTTGGGTGTTTGGAACTAGTTGCCAGAGAATGTTAGAAGTAGCAGTAAAATGAATTGTAATATGCAACAGTATGTTGGTAAAGGACTCCTTGAGCAGGGCCATTGTGGGACACTGGTACCAAATAGTGTCCATTAATGGACATGAGCATGCTATGACTAGTATGATGGTTTTGAACTAGGGACATGCCTTGGTTTTTGGACCTTCTAATGTGAGGAAACCTTCCCAAGGGATGGATCACCCGATAAAGGGTTGCCAATGGAACTTGGAAGGTGAGTGGCTGCATGGAAGGGGTGACTGGATTGCCCAAGGGACTGGGAAGTAGAGAAGGGAGGGTTTGGTAATAAATTTATTTTGGTCATTAGCATCGCCAGATGGAATTAGAAGAACATTGGTAGCATGCCTTAGAACAATGAGTTGGTAATTGTTCACTAAGAGAACAAGTAGCGTAAGAATTGTAGCACTAGACATTGGACGCAGATTTGATTTTGGCAGTTGATTTTGTGCTTCCTTAGAAGGAGGTGAATCCTAGTATTACTTTGAGGGAGGAGGTGTGAGCCTCTGAATTCCATTGTTAGTGATGTAGGCATTGTATCCTTTTGATTTATTGGTTAAAGAAAATGTGCATCTGTATATGTGTGTATATTATTATAAATATTGTATCGATTTATGCTTATAAATATCCATAAATAGTATATTTATTTGTTGATTGAAGCAAATGTGAATGAGTATATGTGTTATCATTGTAAATATCACATCGAGTTGGGTTTATTAAGCTCCATATGCGGTATGATTGTCTTGTTTTTAGCAGTTGTTATTGTAAATATTGCGCCGAGTTGTACTTATAAAGATCCATAAGTAGTATGTTTTGTTGGTTATAAGCATCATTAAACACTGAGGACAGTGTTCCCCCAAAGGAGAGGAGTTTATAACAACCCCTGGTTGATTATCCATGTAAATAAAATAACACCAAAGCCATGGGACACATATTTGAAGTTGAACAATGGGAAAAAATTATAGTGGGCATCACTTTCGGTTTATTTATGGCTATGGAAATTGGCAAAGTAGAAAAGGAAATAATTGGCATTTAATTATGAAACGAAAGTAAAATAGGAAAATAGGAAGAAAAATGAAGGAAAATGAAATAAAAAGGAAAAAGGAAGGGAAGAGATTATACATCAATGATAAAAATCCACCTGAGAATCAGTTGACAGATTTTTCTCCTCTTTTGATCATGATCAGCAAAGGAGAAGGAAACCACACTTGGAGAAGCAAGCAAGGAAAGAAAAGGTTTGCAAGAGGCATATTGGACAATGGCAAGTAAGGAAATAAATTAGCTTTGGATTGCAAGTAACAGTGTGCATGTGAGATTTAGCATGTCGATTTTTGGATGCATGGTATATGCATGTAGTTCCTTGGTTATGTGTTGTCATTGGCATGGAGATTTGTCTGGATTGACAATGGTTTCAGCCTTGCCTTTCCATTTCCTAGATAGCCATGGTGTTGTGGGTTTCCCACTTGTTTTTCTGACTTGTCCTCAGGTTCCCTATGGTTGTGGGTTGGAACAAATGCACTGAAAACCCTTGAACAAATCGGGTTGAGTTACTAGTCCAGGAGCCTGCAAGTTGGGACAAATGCTCTAGAGCCTTGTGGGTTGAGTTACTAGTCCCTAGAGCTATGGGTTGGAACAAACACTCTGGAGCGTTGATTTAGTTGTGGGTCCTGGAGTTCTAGACAGCTTGGGTAGAGACCGATCTGGTTGATTTTAGTGATTTATGGACCGTATCATTGTGGTTGATGTTTGAGGTGGTTTGGCCTCTCGAAGCCTTGTTTCGTTTTATCCTTAGAGAAATTTTGAGGTATAAAATGGGCCTACTAAGGAATATTATAAAATAATAGTGGGGATAATAAAATAATATTACCTCATCAAATTTTAGAGGGAAAAATAAAAACTATTTTTTCAACTCTTATTTCAACTTATCTCCCTATTATTTTACTCAAATTTCGAATGGAGCACTCATTGGATGCGAAATTTAATTTTTCATCCAAGGAGTACGCATGTTGCATAATTTTGATGGACCCTACTACACGAAAAATATGAAATACATGAAAAGCATCAATCATGTGTTTTCATGTATTTCACATTTTTCATGTAGTGGGGTCCATTGAAAGTATACAACATGGGTACTCCTTGGATGAAAAAATATATTATGCATCCAATGAGTTCTCTTGCTTGAAATTTAAGTAAAATCGTAGGGACTTAAGTTGAAAATTTAGTTTTTCTATTTTTTTTTTTTTTTCTTTCTACCTTTTTACTCCAAAATTGGTGAAGCATCCCCCATGTTTGACATCGTCATATTGAATCCTATTGGTTCTTATAAAGTTAATTTTTGTTGTATATTTTTGCTTTGAGGCCCATTTTTTACCTCAAAATTTCTCTAATATTTGGTTTAACCCATATTATCTCACATTCATGCTTGGAATATGGTGCAGGGGTGATTGGTTGAAAGAGAGATTTGGTTTAGCCTAACCTATGGTCAGGTGGTACGTCGAAGTCCCTAACTTGATTAGAATTTTCATATGTTAATATGATATATTTTCCTATTATGGTCTATGAGAACTTGTATTGGTTATCATGTGGAAATTATGGCTAATTTTTTATGGTGTCTATTCGAGTTATATGTTGGTTATATACCTAGTTATAGGATGTGCTATATCTATGGTTCTTGTTCATTATTTGTTATGTTATTAGAATGTTGATGAATGCATGGACTAACAAGGGTTGTTGTAGCTAGTTGGATAGGGCTTGGAGCCTTCTTGGTGATTCTCAAATGAAATTCAAAATTTTTTGATCATATATGCATTCATGACATGTAACTTTCATGTTTACCATATGTTTGACGAAATGTCTATCATGGATTAGTCATGTCTAGGTCAAGTTCTTGATTAAGATTTGGTTGGTTGGATTTTTTAGCATATTTTTTATGTTTCTGAAAGGTTACGGACAATCCTAGGTAGTGGACTGGAGGCTAGCCTGGAAAAATGGCTCAAATCTTGAAACCGCTGGCACAAAACTAGAGTTTTTCTTTCATAACCACATGGAAGCAAGAATATGTGTGCACTGGGGACCTCATAACCACATTGATGTTGTGGTGTGCATGTGGTTGGGGATTTTTCCTAGTGAAACAGAGTTTCATGTTGAGTATTGACCACCTGGGGTCGTTTGTAGCCTCCTGAGTGGTCTGTGGTCTCTTAGGGATGTCAGATTGTGGTCAGACTGCAGGCCCCACTTCCATAACTAGAACTTGGAGGTTAGGTATCATAGTAACACTCATCTCATTTTTACCCTGGAAATCTTGTAAAAGTGGGTAAATGTGGGGTGGCATCTTACACATATCTTGTGTCAAATGTGTGTCAGAGATTTTTATTTTTTTGTTCTCTATTTTCTGCATAATTTTCATTCGCATGCACGCACTATAAACAATAAATATTCAAATTCATAAATCTAATAAAACTGTAACATTGTAGAATTTCCTATTTTTAATATATTATTATCAAATTTGTTGTGACGAATTGTCCAGTGATATATCCACGAAAGTTTACAGATCATTGTCCCTAGTATGATAATCTGCATTTTTTTTGTGTCTTTCAATCTTAATGGTGGCAGGGTGGTGCAAAAAAAAGAGTGAAGTTTCCCTTGGGTTTGACACTGAAAACACTTTAGGGTGGCAAGGTGGTGTTAGGGAAAGTTGGAGCTTGTTGAGTGTTGGAGCATCCTTTTAGGTAGATCTAATAAAGCTTGGGGGTTGGAGCATCCTTTCAGTTGAATCTAGTAAAATCAAGGTGTTGGATAATCCTTCCAGTTGAATCTAGTAAAACCAAGCTGTTGGAGCATCCTTCTAGTTGAATCTCGTAAAACCTAGGTGTTGGAGCATCCTTCCAGTTGAATCTAGTAAAACCAGGGTGTTGGAGCCTCCCTTCAAGATTTGGAACTTATGATAAAATATAATCCTTTTCTAATAGGGTACTAGGATTTTGGAGCTTCCCTTTACTTAGAACTGATAAATTATTGTACTCATAAATTATAGTAGAAAGCGTTTGGTGGTTTTTCTCCCTGAAGGGTTTCCACCTAAAAATTTCTTGTGTATTGTTCATGTGATGTGATGTTGATTTATGTTTTGATCTAATGATAATTATATTTAATGCTTTATAATTTTAAAATTAACTAATTAAAGTGAAATACTAATTTACCCCCCCCCTCGGGATTTCCAACAATTGATATTAGAGCAGGTTCCTTCAAAAGCAGTCTAACCATTGGAAGGGAAAACACAGATTGCACCAAGAATGAAACTTCGTTGTGATGGAAAAAATTATGCATTTTGGAGTGGAAGGATGAAAGCATATGTGCAAGCTCAAGGCTTTGGAGTTTGGCACTCTGTAGTAAGTGGGTACATTGAATCTCCTACTCCTCCAACAGATGAAGCTGGTAAGAAACTTTATGAAAGCAACACAAAAGCTAAGAATTTTATTTTAAGTGGCTTAACAAGTTCAACTTATGTTTAATTAATGCATTGTAAATCTGCAAAAAAGGTTTGGGACAAGATTCAAAACATTTGTGAAGGATATCAAAAATCCAAAGAGGCTAAACTTCAAATTTTCAGAGGGAAATTTGAGCTTCCCTTTACTTAGAATTGATAAATTATTGTACTTATAAATTATAGTAGAAAGTATTTGGTGGTTTTTCTTCCTGAAGGGTTTCCACCTAAAAATTTCTTGAGTAGTGTTCATGTGACGTGATTTTGATTTATGTTTTGATCTAATGATAATTATATTTAATGCTTTATAAGTTTAAGATTAACTAATTAAAGTGAAATACTAATTTACCCCCCTCTCGGGATTTCCAACAATTGGTATTAGAGAAGGTTCCTTCAAACGTAGTCTAACCATTGGAAGGGAGATCATAGATTGCACCAAGAATGGAACTTCGTTGTGATGGACAAAATTATGCATTTTGAAGTGGAAGGATGAAAGCATATGTGCAAGCTCAAGGATTTGGCATTTGGCACTATGTAATAAGTGGGTACATTGAATCTCCTACTCCAACAGATAAAGCTGGTAAGAAACTTTATGAAAGCAATGCAAAAGATAAGAATGTTAATTTAAGTGGCCTACCAAGTTCAACTTATGTTTAATTAATGCATTGTAAATCTAAAAAAGAGGTTTGGGCCAAGATTCAAAACATATGTGAAGGATATCAAAAATCCAAAGAGGCTAAACTTCAAATTTTTAGGGGGAAACTTGAGCAACTGAAAATGAGGAAGACAAAAATATTGCAACCTACGTTCTTTGTGTAGATGAAATAGTGAACATCATTGAAGGGTTTGGAGAACTAATGGAGAACAAAGTGGGTGTTTGAAAGGTTCTAAGATCTCTTCCGATGAGATTTGATTCTAAGGTCTCAGTTCCAGATGAAAGATTAGATCTTGGCACATTAAATATGGATGACCTGAATGGTATACTTACATCTTACATGATGAGAAATAAATAGGAAAAACCATCTAAAAGAGAAGTAGATTTCAAGGAATCTAAGAATACAAGGAAGATTAAGAAACATTTAAGGTTCATTTCTAGCTCTAACTGCAGGGAGGATTCAAATGAAGAAATAACAAACTTTGTGAGGAAGTTGAAGAAAGGAACCATAAAGTATAAAATTCAGCTTCCCTTGAAATGTTTTAATTGTGGTAGAATTGGTCATTTTTCTTCAAAATATCCCTATGCAAAGTGTTCTAATAGTGATGAAGGAGAAGATGTTCTTATAGTGAACAAGAAGCAAGGTAAAAGAAAAATCTTCAAGAAAAGCCTTTATTCAAAAGAAGTATCACTCCTCATCTAATGATGAAAGTGACAGGGACAGTGACTAAAAAAAAGTGCAATTCATGACATTGGAGAATCAAGATGAAGAATTCAAAGGAGAAGTAGACCTAGAGAGAGTTTTTCAACGCTTTAAAATATCTAAAAGTAGAAATAAATAACGCTAAGGTATTGGAAAAGGAGCTAAGCAAGCTAAGAGGACACTCTAAAAGTCTCAACTAGAAATCTGAAGAATCATAGAATATCATTAGCAGCATGAAAGTCCATTTAGAGAAATCCAATGTTATTGAAGAAACACTAAAAATAAATTATAAGAAAATTCCAAGATAAAGGAAGGTTTGGAAGCATAAATAATCTATCTAGGAAAGGAGGCACAAAAGAAAAATGTCCAACAGAATTTTATAAACAACACTAAAATGTTGGAAGAAATTATCAGTAGTCAAATGTCATGTGAAGAAAAATATGGGTTAGAATACATGCCAACCTCTATTGAAAAGGGTTCAAGCTCCAAGGCGACAAGTAAAGAGGTCGAACAAAAGGTTTATGCAAGTGTCATCAAGGACCCTAGCAATAAATAGGAACACATGCCCTCAAAAGATAAGGTTCGGAACCAGTCAAGTAGGATAATGTGAAATCAACAACCAACAATGGAGAAAACTCAATAAGAAGGTTTCTAGAGAGTTTCACCACCTAAAGATCCTCCACTCTCAAATATCAAACTATCTTTCTTGGTGTGTGTTACTCTTGCAACAATTTTGGGCACAATGTTATAAATTGTAATGCTTATGCTAGAAATAAAAGAAACTATGGAATATGTTCTAAGAGTGAATATCTTAAAAGGCATTGTGAATATTATAAATGAAACAATAACATCTTTGGATCATTAATTAATGAAGTAGAATGTTACAGGTGAAAAAAAATTTGGACAGAGAAAAGGATTGCAGGTTGATCATTCCTCCGAAGGAGCCAAAACAAGGTTTTAGCAACCCTCTAAAAGAACCTTCAAGAATATGGAAGAAGATTGAAAACTGTGTAATTGCTTTGTGAGCGCAAATCAAGAAAGGTGGATGGCATGTCGACAATGGTTGTTCAACACACATGACGAGGGATAGAGACAAATTTGTAACCTTGCAAAAAGAAATGGATGGAATAGTTTCATTTTGTAATGACAGCTTAGCCAAAATTTTAGGGAAGTGTACAATCAAGCTCTAAAGTAAGGATTCCATGGCAGAAAATTATTTTCTCATTGAAAATATGAACCATAACATTCTAAGCATGATTCAAATGTGTGACCAAGGGCACACACTTATTTTTTACTATAAGAAATGTGAAAGAAGAAAGAAGAAATCAGGTAGGTTAGTTGGAACAACATTAAGGACTCCAAATAATATATACATCTTGGATGAAATTGTAAAGGAACGGTGTTGTTTGGCGAAGGAAGATGAAAGTTGGATTTTGCACAAGAGAATGGATAGCATGCACTTCCCCAATCTAGTCAAAATCACCAAAAAGGAAGTAGTAAAGGATATGCCAGAAATCTTGAAACCAACAAGCACCATGTGCAACCACTATCGACATGGAAAGAAAACAGGGGTTGAATTAAAAAACAAGGAACACTCCACTTCAAATCCATTGGAATTGGTACATGCTGATCTATGTGGACTAATGAGAACTAAATTGGATGGTGAATAATACTTCATGTTTCTTATCAACCATTACAACGGGATGACAGGAATATATGTTTGAAGAAAAATTTGGAAGCATTTGAATTCTTTAAATTTTACAAAGAGATGGTTGAAAATGATACTGACTTTAAAATCAAGTGCTTAATGTTAGATAATGGAGGAGAATTCATGTCTAAATAATTCCAACACTTTCGTGCAGAACAAGGAATATAAAGACAATTCTCTGTAGCCTAAACACCTCATCAAAATGGAGTCATTGAAAGAAAGAAAATAACAATAGAGGAAATGGCTAGAACTATGTTGCATGACTCCAAACTATCTTTTGGGTACAAGCATTAGAAACAATTGTTCATATTCTTAATAGGAGAATGCTTAAAAGTAATAGTAACATGACTCCATATGAACTATGGAAGGGGATACTGGTAAATGTCAAGCACTTCAGAGTCTTTGGAAGAAAATGCCATAAAAAACAGGAATATAAAAATATTAAAAAACTTGACTCCCTGGTAGATGAAGGTATACTTGTTGGATACTCAAGAAAAATCAAGGCATACAAATTTTATAATCTAAGAATCAACAACATAGTGGAAAACATAAATGTAATAGTTGATGAAATGCATGGGAAAAGGACAAATCATGGGAGCACATATTTAAAGGAGAAATAAATAGAAGAACCCGAGAAAGAAGAAATAATAAAAGAAGAAAAATAATCATAAGAAGAGCCAAAAGTCAACTAGGAAGAAATAAAAGATAACAGCATGCACCTCCTAAATAACCTTAACGATGGTATCATAAGAATCATCCATCGAAGCAAATCATTACAAATATGTGTTTTCACTTTTTCTGTCACCTGTCACACAAGTGCTTCAAAATATATAGAAGCCTCTTAGAGACAGCCTCCAGGTTGAAATAGGACCAGTGCCTAGGACATCTTAAAGAGAGGAGTGATTTTGAAGATTATCTGAGGGATTTCTGTTGCACTCCATATTGTCACGTAATTGGAAAGATATAATTTGGGTACTTGGTTCAATAGTCCTTCATCAAGGTAAACTCAAGAAAATGCATGGAGCTAAATACTCAAGGGATAAATATGGCTAATCTCAAAGAGAAATTTTTTGGTCTAGTGGAACACAGACAACAATAGGAAGCTTAACATTGTTGTTGTAGTATAGGTGAATAGGAGGAAGGAAAGGAGGGAAATCGATGCAAAGGATTGCATACAATCAAGAATCCTAAGCAACAAGTTCCAGCAAAAGTATGGAAGAATGAGGTGAAATGGTAGAAATAGTGGAGCGCTAATTAAGGTCCCAAGCTCTACGCATCATGAATAAATTTGTCACCAAATAACATTAAGTAAATATGTGCACATTATAGGTACATAAGTAAATATGAAGTTAACACAGGCACTGTTACTACTTAGCAGCAAATATACAACCATGAATAAGAGTGAAACTGACAGCTTCATTACACAATTTCAGAAGAGGGAAAACATACAAGAAGTGATATATATATAGGGGGAACATACTGCAAATTTCTTTAATTGGAATCACCAAGGAGTTTCATTAATCCTTCAAAATGAGTCCAATTCACCAGTCCATTTACATTCAGCAACATATCACTCAAGTCCCTCATGAACAGGAAAGTAGAATCAAAGTGTTACCACAGAATTTGGACCTCTCAGGTGCAGAATTTAAGAACCTTTGTTAAGTTTTTCTTCCCCCTTTTTATAAGAAAATGGGAAGCATTGAAAGCAGTTACAAAATTATCTTGGCTTGAGCTCTAGTTGTCTAATCGACTAGCTATACTGGCATGCAAAGGCCTACTACCCCTAATCATTTTAATTACAAAGGTAAAATACAAAAATTACATAAATAACGAAAAAGGAAAATTGAATGATGATTTGAGGAAAATATCTCCATGTCATTTCCTATGATGGCCTCTGATCAAGCCATGTCGCTACTACAATGATTCGGTCGGTTCACTTGTCACTTTTCGCCTTAACTACCCCACGAGTCCCATACCTCCATTTACCTTGTTGAAGACGTGCATGCGAAGCAGTCGAATTCATTTATGCTTCCCATTTAGTCCTTGGTTTCTTTTTATAGGTTCTTCCACCAAATGGGCCCTTATCAATTACCCACTCTGCTTTTTGCCTTAATTCAATACCTCAACTGTTGACCCATATGCCTTTAAAGATTTGTATTATACTATTGGAGATTTTATTCATTGGGATGTTTATACTTAATAGAATTACAAAATAATGAGTTCTGATGATCCTCTAGCCCCTTTTGTTTTAGACCCCTTTCTACATTTCTCGTCATAGGAATGAAGGAGGTGACCCCGTGCTTAACCTTAAGGAATTAGGGCCTTTAGGCTCCTGCCGGGGGCTATTTTTCCTTTGTAATACTCTTTTCACCCCTCGGTTATTTAACTCTTCTATACCATGCGCTAGCCCTAATATCAGAGCCCCTCTGATCGGAGGTTTCCAATCGAAGGATTAACATTGGAGTTGTGACATGCGCATTCTCTGATCTCTGATCTCTGATTATGACATCGTCATTTCCACATGGCACTTCCTAAATGGTAACACGTGTCACTCAAATATGTGCCCTTAGGCCCCTCAAAATGAAAGAATTGTCTACCACGTGTCCTTCTGTACCACCACATCATGCTGACACATGTTGCCACATGTCCTTATCGGAGCCAATATTGTGCCACCATGCATCATTATCGGAACCAATCTTGTGCCACCACGTGTAGCTTATCGAGACCAACCAAAAGCTTCCACGCATCCTACGGGAAGAGAGATAAAAGTGCCCATCCACCCTTGGTTTTACAGGGAAATCCTTTGTAAACATATTTTTTAGTCCCCTGGCTATTTTACTTTATATCAGAACTATATACATTATCACAACTTTAAAATGTTGTCACTTGTTTAGAAGTTTTGATTGCCAATCGTGATGCGTCGATCTCTTGATGTTCTGATTTTTGACTGTTGATATACCCGACTGCTCTAGTGTGTGATCATCGATGTGTCACGACCTTTGATATATTAGACCCCTGATATGTGATGCACTGATCCCTGATATCCCATGCTAATGGACCTTTGATATGCGATCTTTGATATCAAACCTCAGATATTATTTCCTTCCTAAGGCTTAAATCCTTGAAACTTCAGAAGACCATATCTTTTGGTCCATGAGTCCATTTTTGGACTTCCACATACCGTTGGAAAGCTTTTTCAAAGCACTTTCCAACATAGAGGGTCTGATTTAGACTTTGAGTCATTTTGAAGTTTGGAAGATGACTACAAAATTATCTACACTTTTTCACTTTGAACAGCTAAAAACACATTTTGCAGTAAGTGACAACATTGGCTCCAACTAGGGACAGTGCCTTGCTAGCAAGGTGTTGAGGACCTATAGACCAGTAGCCTTCATCATTGGGCGTGGAGTCAAAAATATAATGAATCTATAAAACCAGAAAATCTCCATGAACTTTATTTGTTGAGAGTTGTTTCCTTGCAATACTGAAATGCAAAAATATAAACTCTAACCACTGGAACTTAAATTCTCATCTAGTGATCTTATCTATATACAACTCCTACTTAGGCATAGGGCTCAACTCACCCAAGTGAGGTAAACCTTCCAGTGGTACTAGTTCAGCTTTTGGGTGCTGTACCTAATGCCATTTGGGTGTTGGACCTAATGCCTCCATGCTGCTAGAATTTAAATATCAAAACAAGCATGCACAATCAAAAATCTTTGGAAAAAAAATTTGATATGTACCCCCAACTTGATTGTTGATACTCAACTCTTTTAATCTCCTCCATGAACCTTCTAATGGGGTTGTGTTCTTGAAAATAAATGACTAAAATAGGCATGCACCCCATAAGAAATTCAAACCAGAGATTTGACACATACCTTGGAATTCATGTATACTGTTGGAGGCCAAAGAAAGAATGTAGTCAGCTACTGGATCATGGAACTGATGAGAAAATTTTGTAGTTTTCTCCCTTTCTTGAACAATTTCCAGGGAGAAATATTTTTGCAATAGGAAACCAAATACATGCTTGGATCTTCAACTTTGGGCTCCTCTTGATGAATATGTTGTTACTAGCATTCTTCCCACTTGTTTGTAAGTAACTCCCTTTGAAGATCTACAACAGTCTCATCCTCCTCCGAATCATATGAATCATAAATCAGAGAATCTTAATCAACTTTCTTACTAGCCTCTCGAACTTGTTCTCCATTTGAAGGAAGTGAATTGTAAATTGGAGCCTCTTTATTAACCAATTGGTGGGCCTCCTGTTTTTTCTCATCTTCCTATGATTGGGATTGTTGTAGTCCGGCATTGCTCAATATTCCATTGGAGTCATATGAATCATAAGAAGGAGAATCATACAACTTGGTAGAATAAGATCTCGAAGGGTTTGTTTGTAGCTCGATGATGTCTCCTTCTTCTCTTTCTTGATCACTGGGTGATGCTTCTTGATGCAAGTATATGTTTTCTTGGAGTTGAGTCCCACAAACATCTTCAGCAGGATCATTAACCTTAGAAATATTTTCAACTTTAAAATGTGCACAACAATCTTCAAACAGAGCATCTGATGGATACAATATTTTGCAATAATGATTAAATGTTATGTGAAATCTCTTTAAGGAAGATATGTTGCCACGAGGTAGTGTTTTGTACTAGATTCTAAGATCTTCTTCTAGAGAATACATGAACAATTTCATTTTCGCATCTTCAAAAACAATACCCTGTTGTTCCATGCATTCATGAAAATCCTTGAGGTTTTGGTCCGGCCTTTTATCAATTTTTCTGTTGAATGTGGGAAAATAGGTATACCATTCATGAAATGAAGGGACATAATTGGGATAACCAGCAATAGAAGAAAAATCCAATGGGGAAAATTTGTTGGCCAAGAATGTAGAAATGGCCATTTTGAAAACCCCTTTAGGTGAGTGATCTCAAGTTGAGATGTAGGGGAATTTTTCTGTTGCTTAGCATTAGAGTTAGTATGAGGCCTCTTGAAAGCCAGGATAAACATCGTGCCAAGAAGATAGTGTCTCCACATCTTCAATGCATGTATGATCGTTGCTAACTCACTATCATGTGTCAGGTAGTTTTGCTTGTGATCGTTTAGTTTTCGGGACTCATAGCATACCACATGTCCATCCTGCATAAGGAATCCACCAAGTCCTCTCTTGTAAGCATCTATGCATACTACAAACTCTTTGTTTGGGTCTACAATCTATAGCATTGGTGCATGTGTCAACAGCTGCTTAAGTTTCTCAAAGTTAGCCTCACACTCCTCTGTCCATTCAAACTTCTTACCTTTCCTTTGCAATGATGTGATAGAGTAAGAAATCTGCGAGAAGCTCCTGATGAACCTCCTATAGTAGCCTACCAGACCCATGAAATATCTCACCTCATCCACACTCTTAGGAGCTACCCACTGCATGATGGCCCTTATCTTCTCTGGATCTACCATAATTCCCTTCTTAGAGACAACATGTCCCAAGTAGTGTACCTCACTCTGAAAGAAACTACACTTGTTGAGCTTAGCATACAACTAATGCTCCCTCAACAACCGCAACACTGCTACTAAATGCTCAGCATGCTCTTTCTCATTTTTAGAATATATTAGTATATCATCAATGAACACAATAACAAACTTATCCAAATATGGATGCAACACACTATTCATCAAACACATAAATGTATCAGGAGAATTAGTCAAGCCAAGTGGAACAACAACAAACTCATAATGCCCATACCTGGTCTGAAACACATTCTTGTAAATATCCTCCTCTTTGATGCGTACTTGATGGTATCCGGATCTTAGATCAATCTTCGAGATCACTGTTGCTACCTTCAGCTAATAGAACAAGTCATCAATCCTTGGAAAAGGTTACCTATTCTTGATGATCACTTTGTTCAACTGCATGTAATCAATGCATAGTCTGAGAGTACCATCTTCCTTTTGCAAGAACAATACTGGTGCACCCCAAGGTGATACACTTAGCCTAATGTATCCCTTATTAAACATTTCCTTCAATTGCAACTTTAACTCAACCAACTTAGGTGTGATCATCTTGTAAGGTGCTTTTGATGTTGGATTTTCCCCTAGCACTAATTCAATAGAAAATTCTACCTCCCTGTGAGGTGGCAACTCTATAATGTCCTCAGAAAATAGATCATGAAACTGCTGCAAAATTGGGTACCTTCTCAACACATTTGCATCCTCAACCTCCTTACCCTTATCACTAGAAATGTGTACTACAAATAACATACATCCTTTCCTATGGCTACGCTTTTCTTGCATAGTTGTCACCATCCTATATGATGTGGCTTTCTTCTTACCCTGCAAGTCTCTTGGTTCCCCATTATCATTGACGCACTCAATAAATTTATCATAACAGTCTATAATGTCCCTTCCTAATTGTTTTCCCAAGGTGAGGAGAAACCATTTTTGGAAATTTTGTTATTTTTGGCTTAATGCAATTTTGATGGAAGAACTTAGGAGAAAGGGGGTCGACGTGCCTTTTAGTGGATTTTTGGGGCCACTCACCCACCCAAAATATGCACCCCTTGGAGGTAGCTCGATTTTCCTAAGTGGGGGATCGAAATATTTGATGGGACCCACATGGGTTCCAAGGGAGTAAGAATAAATAGAAGGAAGTGAGCAGAATTTGGAGCCTTTGATGATTTCAGAATTTCATTATTTCTTTGGTTGTTTAGTTAAGCTACAAGTGTTGTTCAGCACAAGAGCTTCCCAAGGACTGAAGCTCATCCCTCTCTTCAATGGACTTCAAGTGCCACCCTAGGAGGGATTTATTTCCCATTGGAGACAAAGAGAAGATCACCCAATAATGGAGTACACTGCCTTGGCCAGCAAGGATGCAGTTTGGGAGAAGTTGGGGACACAGCGGGAGAGACTACGTGTTTGGTGGAGCGGGGGAGTCAGAGAATTCAGTTGGGAAGGTTGGTGAAGGTATTCACTTCGATTTTCCATGTAGGATATGAGATCTTACAGCAGGAAGGCTAGTCAAATATCCAGTTCGAGCTACTAGTCAAAAGGGTATGTGTCATCCTCACTCAGGACTGCATAGTCACTAGTGGGGGTCACTTGGAAGAAGGCTTAACAGGAGGATTGGGGAGCTGGGTTGTGGGGAAATTGTTGGGAGTCTAATTTGGGGAGGTTTCCTAAATTTCTAGTAGCAAGTTATGGCAATTCTAGTTACAGACAGTGAGTTACAGTGTTGGAGGAGGGTCAATCCCCAAGGCGTCGAATTTGGAGGATCAAAACTAGATCAAACCCTTTCTGGGCTTTTCTTGGTTTTTGAAAAGGATCACAACCCTAAATTTATATCATTTTCTGGGTAGTTTTGAGGGGAAAAATCAAGGGTCCAAGTCAGCCAACATTGTAGAAAAACTAGGCCATCCCAAGGGGTCAAATTTGGTAGGTCAAAGCCAGGGAAAACCCTTTCTAGGTTTTTCTAGGAGTAGTGACTTCACAACAGCTGGGAAATTTGTATTGATCACCTAAGGCTTGTAGCTTGCCTTGTGCAAGCCCACATGCACCTCACCCAACTTTTATTGTACTCCAGTTTATTTATTAATGAAAAATGAGTCGATTTGGGTGTTGATGAGAAATTTATGTTCATATGTTCCTTACTGGAATAAGATTTTATTGTGAATGTTATTACTTGCCTTTGTTATCACTACAAATATTCCAATATGAATATTACATACCTTGGTTCTATATATTTACAACCAATCCATGACTAACAACATATTGAATGATCCCAACGGTTATACATTTAGATTTGTTACAATAGACATACCATTCAAGTCAAATGTCCAAGATCTTACCCAATGATGAACTCACTTCTTTGTACATGTAGCCAACTACACTAACACGGGCTTTGCACTTAATTCCTTACTCAAACCAGACTTATCCACCAACTCAGGACTAACATAGCTATAATTAGATCCAAGGTCAATCAAAATATAAATAACTTGATCACAAAGTTTACCGTCCATCTCAATGATAGATGCGTGGTGTTATGCATGTTTGTTGTCCATTGCTACATAAATACAAGGAATACTCTAGCAAACATCCCTAACAGTATGCACCTCATGTGCATTGTATATCTTAGGCCTACCACCCTGATGTTGTGAATAATATATTCTAAGGTGTTCCTCACGACATGTCCAACACTCTAACCAACCAGTGTCGTCACCTCTATGGTGTTGTTGTTGTTGTGACCCATGTCCCTCTCTAGCTGCATTAAACTTCTTTTGTGGTGCCATATTTTCTATCCCATCTGCATTTTGAGGCCTTGTTCTCTTAGGGTGCCATTTACCTCTACCTTTTCCCTTCCATCCTTGCTGAGATTAATTCTTACGCTTTGACTGTTCATAGAAATGCTTCAATTTCCCAATGACTTCCTCAAGTGACTGAGGCACGTCATACTCAATCCAATCTCTAAATTCTAATGGCAAACCATTGATAGATATCTAAACTTCAGCCTTCTCATCAGCAAGATACGATACATACCTCAATAGCTCCAAAAAATTGGTTGTGTACTCTTCATTTTTCATTAATCCCATCTTTAGCTCATATAATTCTTTGGCCTTACTGTTGTAGTACTTCTCTGACAAGTACTTCATCCTTAAAATACTCTTGAAATCCTGCTAACTCAAGTCATTTGTCTTGATGTCTCTAACCCACTTAACATCTTCCCACCAGATGTTTTCTTTACCTTTCAAACTAAAGATAACTATTATGGCCTTCATGTTATTTGTGTACTCATGCAACTCAAAGAATTTGTTCATCCCAAGTATATAAGACTCTTAATCTTCTAGATTCTTCACATATCCATCAAAAGTAGGTGGTTTTTCTTTCTTGAACTCATCTGGCAAGTATCCCCTATCATTCCTCCTGTAAGGATGATAGCGATGACGATCATGATGTCTATCAAAACCAGAACTAGAATAGTACATGTGCTCATCACCTCTTCTATCTGGAGTGTCCAACAAGTTGTCATGTCTCACTATATTAGATTTATCTGACATGTGTCTACCAAGATACCTACTGCCATATGTCCCATTATTTCTATCCTAATGTCCATGGATGATCTGAAGCGACCCTTGTCGTTGCAAGTCTCACAAACTCTGAAGAAGTATTGCATTATCCTCTACTTGCTTCTCTTGTGTCTGTATGATCCAATCATTATCTGCCTTACAACTCCTTATATCTTACTTCAATCTCCTCAATGTATCTTCCAAATCAGAAGTGTGCCCCGCACCACACTACTCATATAATGCATAGGGATATTCTATGTAGTCTGCCACCTTGCTAGCCATTTGATTTTGTCCTATAATGCATAATATGTCAGATAAACCAAATCACAATAAATCAACATACCTTAGCATAATTTGGGGAGGATACCTCATCTTCCAGATCAACAAATCAGTGTGATACATGTATAACATAAACATAAAAGCACATAGACATATGCAAATAAATGTATCAACACATAAACATCATTCTAGTTAGGGTCCAGTCATCAATGTAAGGCCATACCAACAATGCATGTTATGACCTCATGCATAGCAAAAACTATTACTCCATTGTACACATTGCCACATGCAACCAACAACATGCATAATCAATGCCTAATCAACTACACCTCCACATAAATGCATGTAGTCAAACATAAGTGATCAATTATTGTCATCAGCCTATAAGACTAATACATGTAATCAAATCTACAAAAATGTAGCCTAACATACAAGGATGTAAGTAGGCGACATAAAATCAACATGTAAGCTACATATAACAATATGTAACCAATCATATACTCATGACAAATGCATTCTACAAAATCAACGTCAAATTCAACTTGGAAACCTTACCACAAACCATAATTAATCATCCAGCAAATGCAACAATCACATGGAATTCAAGTGTAAAATACACACAAGCAACTGAGATGCATACATGACCAACACACACTGCCCATTCAGTCTAAGGAGTGAACCATGCTCTGTAACACCCTCCTCTCACATCTACCCAACTAACTAGCCAATCGGGGTAAACATGCGATGAGAGGCTACTATGATTGGATTCAGCCTCCTCTATGACCTTAAGTAAGTGGAATGGATGGAAACATCACACATAGTCATCCAACGTTAGCTTCAAGATCCACAGAAACCAATCCAACACTTCAGACAGCTTGTCCTTGGGTTCTATTGAAATTTTGACCATCTTAGGCCTTAGTAGTTCTCATGCTATAGGCATGACAGCATCCAAAAACCCAATGTGGCTCTCACAAGCTTATATGCCAGTGTCCAAGGACCTAATTTTCCAATTTTGTGTCAGCGACCCTGAGATTTAAGACACTTTTTTAGGCCCAGAGCCCAAGTCACTGCCCAGAATGGAGTGATAGCTTAAGATTAGTAAAAGAACATGAAAACAATGATGCCAAATCAATAAGTTGAGCAAGACTTTAACCAAAACCCTACTAGCCATGACAGGCATTTTGTCAAACATATAATCAACATGTAACCTACAGGTGTAAACAACAGAATTAAGTGTAGGGATCTCATACTTATCTAAGAATCGTTATGAACCATTGTTCCCTCATGTCATTTTCTGCATTATAATCTATTAGGCCATAGATACATTGTCCATTCATTTACAAGTAAAAACATGTTGAGAGTTATACATATATGTTGTCATAAAACATACATATAACCAGCATAAGAGGGATAGAAATATCATAAACATATCAACCATAAAATCCACAAATACATCAGTACATTTACACATCAAAATCAAGGGAATGAATTTCTCATTAATGAATGCAATAAACCAACCGGAGATGGGACTACCACGTTGGCTGAGCCAACTCTCTCTTCAGTCAATCACCCCCATGTCATATTCCAAACATGAATGTGGTACTCATAGAACACACCAACAAGTATGGATGTCATTGAAGTTCTCTGCCTACATCGTGAGGAATTTGAGTGCCTCCTAGTATGTCAGGCTTTACCATAATCTACATTCCAATCCAGGGATAACTAGGCCCTACACCAAGACACACTCTCTAGGATTTACCATACATCCCATCCTGGGACTACTAGGCCCCGCAGAGAGAAATCCACCTCTTGGCTTTACCGTATATCCCACCATTCACTGGTAAGGATTCGTAGGCCCACCGAGGCACACCATATGACTTTACCGCAACCCACAGTCTGGTTCAGTGGTTTACTAGGCCAGTGGCTTTACTGTGATCCATAGTCTGGTTCAGGGAACACTAGGACATGTGTTTGTCAGTTCCTAGATCCACCCCACTTAGCTTCGAGTCCATCCAGTCATCCCACATTAACCGAATATGAGAAAACCATCTCATCAAATCTATCAGGAAATGGCAAGGATAGGTCGAAGAACATTGTCACACCTGGAAAAACCCATGCTATGATAGAAAATAACCATATGAAATCCCATGCATGCCAAATATATCAAGGAAAATATAAATGCAAGTTGATAGTTGCAATGAAGCTTTTTGTAGCTACTTGATCCTGCCTTTCCCTGCTTTATCATTGCTTCCTCTTGCCTTCTTTGCCTTTATTTCTCCAATGCTAAAGTGCTCCAAGAAAAATATAAGTGTCCAAGAGAGAGAGAGAGAGAGAGAAAATAATGAGAGAGCTCCAACTACAAACTGAAAAAAGGTTACCAACAGATCCTCAAAAGTCTTTTTATGAATGAGGCCTCTATTTTCTTCATTTTCCATTATTTTCCTTCATTTTCCTCCTCACATGAAACCTGTGACCTTTCACCTCCTTTTTCTCCTAATTTCCATTATTTTCATAAATAATTGTGACAAAAATTCCATTTTTCCTTTCCAAATCCTTAGCCATTGCCTTTGCCAATTTCCTTAGCCATAAACAACCAAATGAACACCCCCTAGGATGTCTTGCCCAACATTCATCTTGTAATAAGTGTCCCATCAACCGTGGTTATTGCTTTAACTTTTATTACATGGAATTTTCACCAGGGTTGTTACATGTTCTTTTTAGCACATTTTCATATAGCATTGATAAATGGTTGGCGGATAGTGGGGCATCTAGACACTTTATTGGGTATCATGAAATCCTCTCAAATTTGGTTGAGAGGGAGTATAATTTGAAAATTATACTTGAGGATAATTATACTCATCTTGTCAAAGGGTATGGCTCTATTTTTTCATTTGGATTTTGGCCAAACCATTCATTTACAAGATGTGTTGTATGTGTCAAGCTTAAAGAAGAATATTGTCTCCATTTCTACCATGGAAGACAAAATATTTAGAGTCATATTCATTGATGAAAAATCCATTGCTTGTCCAAGGAGATCTATCTTATGAGTGAATCAGGGTTAGAATCTTCATCAGATGGATGTCATACATCCTTTTTTCATGGCATACTTAAGGAATAAGTGTACCTGGAGCAACTACAGGACTTTGAGGAACATGACAGGGAAACCCATGTTTCCAGATTGAAGAAATCCCTCTATGGATTGAATCATGCCCTCAGGGCTTCGTATGCTTGGATCGATGGATATCTGATGAATCTTAGATTCAATAGAAACAATGTCAATCCTAACATTTACTTCAAGGTTGTCCAAGGTATGCCTTTGATTTTGTTTTATATTTTGATGACTTGTTCATGACTGGAGTAGAGCCTCTAGTCATCTAGTGTAAGAGGGAGCTTGTGTTGGAAATAATACTGAGATGAGGAGTGAATCAGTATTTGTAAATCAATAACTTTTTCTTTTCATAATCAGATTTATATACGCTACTTCAGTGGAATGGAACTCGCATGTGCAGGCAATTGTTCTTAAGGCAACCAGCGTATATCTAGTGAACTTATGATTCAGTTAATTCATCATAGGTTGATCTTTAATCTGTGTATCAGTACTTTATTAAACATTAAACAGTAACCATGTGCATTTAATATCAGAATGAACCATCACACATAAGCAACACACATGAACACCAATATTTAAGTTGGAAACCCAATGTGGGTGAAAACCACCTACTGTTGTCATCTCTATCTTCTTTTAATAATAAGAAAATATGTTTAAAACATTGTACCAGCGCAAGCTCATGCCACTACACAGGCTTCTACCTGCAAAAGGTTACAACGCAACATTTACTGAAAGGGAGCTACAACCCCTTATCTCTTGTACTACCTGATATGTTTACTAGTACATAGGCACTGACCTACAGAAGGCTACGACCTTCTTTCTTCCTCCAGGGACCACGTTTCATAAATTTTCAGACTAGATTCTCCTGGTACACAACAATACACATGAAGGCCTCATTTCATCCAATCTTCATACTGGACCCATCAACAACATTGAAGCTTACAATCAATCATCAAATACATGTACATCAACCAATCACTGAAACCCAATCATCACTCTCTAAATCAACCAAACTCAATCAATCACTGACAACCTTTGAACCTCTGATACAATTGATTCAACCATTCATTCATACTTAATCAAATTCAACCAATCAACTGGAACAGATAGATCATTGTGTAACCAATACACAAATCTAAAACTAGAACACTGCATCATCAATCAGAACCAGTTGTAACCTCAAAACCATGCATCAGAGTGTATACGCTACTTGGAAGAGTGTTGAGTCCCAAAACTGCATCTTTCCTACACCTTTTTCTAGCTTCTTTCCATTCATCTGAACCTCCTAAATCATCAGTATCATTGCATAATAGTTTAAAAAAGGGAATTTAAAGTGGTTTCTTGACTATGTGTTTGTGTTGCTATTTGAACTAGATTTTTGTTTATAAGTTGCGGAATCTTGTCACTTTCCGCAGCTAGCCCAAGTTTCCACAGCTGTTTTGTCAAAGTCTATACTGCAGGTGTCTTCAGGAGAATCGAGCCACATGGGCAAGTTGCAACCGACGTGGACATGGATCGAGTCCTATTGGCTCAGTTGAATTCATCAGAAAAGGCCATAGTCAACAGTGGGCAAAACGGTGGTCAACTCAAGAGTCCTACAGTGATAAAACTCTATTTTTCACCACGTGAAGCTTTGCGTGGTTGTTCCTAGATCTCGGGGGACAATTTAACACATGTGGACTGCTCCATGAACTGGATCCAACAGCCACCTTCCGAAGATTGAATCCTCACGGCAACCGTAGTGCTAAGTCTCGGGACGTGGTTGTTTACGTGTCTTGTATCAACACCGAATGTAGGAAAACAGTTATATTATCCTCTGTTATAAATAATGCATTCTCATACACATATTAGTTAGCTTTTTGATAATGTAATTTTGACTGTAACGGAACCCACTGTGCCATAACTTTATCACTGTGTTGTGACTGCATTTTAATACATGAGAAGTCTCTGTTTTTGAGCTCAATTGGTGGTTGATCGTTGATTTTCCAAGGATTGTGCAGAGGGCCCCTGCACAAGCCGAGGTCTTGTTTATTACTGTAGAGTTTCATGTTTCATTTCTTTATGTTCTTATGCCATAATCATTCACTTGTATATATATCACAGTTCTTATGGTGTTAACGCTTGATAGTTGTCCATAGTTTTTCACATTTTATATACTGTTAACTGATCAGTACTTTTGTTTTCGATCACAATAGGCAGTCTGGGCAGCACATAGTTTTCTAATGACTAATGACATGGAATCATTCTTGTCCTTCTGCTGATTTTCATTTCCTTTAGTTTTTAGTTCCAGTATTGTGTTATTTATTTCAGTTTTTCTCATTTACTTTTCTGCAAGTTAGTTATTGAATTTCTCATGACATTCTCAGTTACCTCCTAAAGCCAGAGCGAGCCGAATGGTGAGGGATTAAATTATGAAGTGTGTAATTTGATATTAGTTTACTTTTCTGCAAGTTATTTATTGAATTTCTCATGACATTCTCAGTTACCTCCTAAAGCTAGAGCGAGTCGAATGGTGAGGGATTGAAGTATGAAGTGTGTAGTTTGATATTAGTTTTATTTTTTGCAAATTAGATATCATATTTCTCAAGTTGTTTATGATTACCTCCTACAGCCAGAGCGAGTGGAGTGGTGAGGGGTTAGAATATGAGTTGATGTAATGTGATTTTAGTTTACTTTGCTTGCAATTCTTAGATTTCTTTGAGTTTAGTTTTTCTTATATTTTCATGGCAGCAAGGATAATGGGTTTCATGGTCACTAGCTCACCATTGCTTAATTAGAATAGTGGCACATTTTCACTCTCTTTTCAAGAATTAGTTCCATCATCGCATGTTTTTAAAAAGTTTGAAGTTTTGAAAATCATTTTAAAAGACAGCATTGCCTTGAACATTTATATCATACTTGTCTTTTAGAATTTCCATCTCACATTAGCAAATTAATAGAAATAAACCCAAAACAAAGCAAAAACTCAAAAACGACAAAAAAATAAGAAATAGGTTATCTTGCACATATAGTGCACCGTATTTTAACAGTTTACAACTCTCGGATTGACAATTAATACAGAAATTTAGGACACTCTGAATTGACCAAACATTTTGGCGCCATTGTCGGGGAAGTGTAACTAGGTAGCCAATTTCCTAAAAAAAAAACAATAAAAAGAAGGGAAAAATTGATAACTTCTT
>APFE031305835.1:0-11401 GCA_000404065.3 Pinus taeda
CCAAATCCCTATCATGCAAATGAATTTTGCCAAAATTTTCTTTTGAGCACATTTAATTTCCATGCATGTTAGATCCTACAACAAGCATGTCATCTACATACAATAACAATATAATATAGCTGCCATCATTTTGCTTTTTCAGATAAACACAATGATCAGAGTGACATCTAGTATAACCTTGTTCAGACAAAACCTTGTCAAATTTTAGATACCACTGCCTTGGAGCCTGTTTTAAGCCATACAAGCTCTTCTTCAACCTGCACACTAGTTTCTCCTTCCCTTTCGCTTGATATCCTTGTGGCTAATGCTATATATCTCTTCCTCCATATCCCCATGGAGAAAGGTTGTCTTTACATCTAACTGCTCAAGATGCAAATCTTCAACTACCACTAGACGTGAAAAATGAACAGCAAAATGGACAATCATAAAATGCAAACATGGAAAAAAAAAAGGTTGTTCACGACATTGATGCTGAAGATATGTTTCAATTTGAATGAAGCAACAACTGAAACACAAAATATATGAGAAATCAGAAAAGAAACAAAAATTTATTTAAAAAAAAGTATGTAAATAAGTAAATTAAGTTACAACAACTATGATATTATGTAAAAAAAAATGATCTCTTCGAAAACTATTTTGGCAGCAGTGATAAGACATGAATATTCAAACGGAAATCAATTCTTCGTTTATTCTATTACAAATCCGTTGGGTAATAAGTTGGATGAAATTCCTTTTTTTCATTTAAAATTTCTTTCAAAATCACTCGTCCATAAATTGACCTTCTTTATTTTCCCAAGACCTGCAAAAAATGAGTATCTACCTGCAATAAAACATTAAATCATGGAGAAAGAGAGGTGCGCGGGCTCGCTTAATCTAAGAATTATGCAAGAAACTAACAATTAGTTACTCTGTAGAACAAAGCCATGGAGAAAATAACAAAGTAAAATTTATTTGTTACCTGCGGGAGAGTAGTGGTCGACCATACTAACCAGCAGTGTTTTAATCACAAATTCTTTGTTTTTTGTCCAAATTGAGTGATTCCAAAGTCAAATGAGAGCTAATTCGAAGTTTTATCTCTAGTAGAAACAAGTTTTAAAGATTCAATGATATGATATGTCAATTTTAGTTAGAACAACCTGCATAACAGAGTCATTTTCGATTACCCAGCTTAGACGAATAGTTGATATTTCAAGCATAATGTTTTCGTCTGATGTCGGATTTGAATGATTAAAATTGGAAATGAAAGTAGATTCATTTATGTATTTCCAATAACAACAGGTTTTGAAGACAATAATAATTGATAGGTCAAATACTGTAAGGAACAGCCAGAAAAACAGAGTTTTAAGGATGTTGATTTATGATAGACAGTCAGTATTTGGATCATAACTTCCCCATATGATATAAAAAATGAGTGATTATGATTGCCTTATAAACTATATTCATAGGGGAATCTACCATAGAAACAAGGTTTGAAAATATCGTCATTTACGCCTCCAAAAGCTGACTATCCCAACTATGTTCCTGAACTGCCCGCTAGACACCCTGTCAATGTTTCGGTTCTAATTTTTTCGTTTCAAATCCAAATTGAGTGATTAAAATTGGGTTGGAAATTAGAAATCAAGGGATACTTAAGATAGAAACGGGTTTTAAAATATTCCCTTTTGGTCCCTCAAAAAATGATTGTCCTGACTGTGTTTGCAAAAATTCCATCAAGCCCACAAGCCAAAGAAATATGATATTGAACATTTTTTCAAATTGGTGATAAAAGTGAATATGAGTGTTTGTAGAAATATTATTTCCATTACTCATATAAATACACAAATGAATTAGAAAATTATCACCAATGTTGATTTGCATAGCATGTTGCAACAAAAAGGCAACTAGTTTTACATAAAAAAAACAAAATGCATTTATTTATTCCCTTATTTATTTTATTTTCTACACTAACCTATTTTGATTTGAAAAATGAATATGACTACATATATGAGTACTTCCATTGGAGCCATTTTCGAAATAAGGCTTCACGTATACAGATACCCAAATTTGAAAAAGGCATATTAATGAAAATTAGGGTATGAGAAGCCAACTTCCCTTGAAAAAATGGTGTCAAAAATTGTTGAAGTATGGAGTGATGCTGCAAGCAAATGATGGAGTGAAATGAATCTTCAATATATCCTTTACTTTCTTGATTTCCCATAGCCATCATATCATGAAGTTATTGAGCTTTTAAAATAGCTTGTTGATGCATACTAAAAGAAACCTCATTTTCTTCCATAGCTTCTACAATTTTTGAATTTGAAACATTCTAAATCTCATTGTAAGCTTTCTGTAATGACACATGTGAGATAGAATGGGTGGGAAGGGTGGGTAAATTTGGCAATTCAACATTGTAAGCATGTTATACTGGTTTATTGTGGTGAGGGTGTGGAATTATTTGAGCAGGAAAATGTGTAAGGAATGGAGGATTTTGGTGATGTGGTTGATTGAGTTGTGTGAATGGTTTTGATGGGCAAGCAAGGTGTTTTGGAAGAGCTGGTGAAGAATATGGAGAATGTGTTTGTGCTACAAGATGAGGGAGAGTAGTCATGTAATCATAAGGTGAACCATGCCAAGCTTGTAGATAAGGTTGGTGGTTATATTGAAATTGACATGGCTGCCCTAGAACATGAGTATTCCATAATGGATTATGCAAGTAAGAGAATGGAGAAGAAGTGTTTTGAGCCATACCTGTAGGCCATGATCTCCATGGTTTTGACCTTGTTGCAGCTTCCTCACCTCTTTGATATGATACTTCCATCCTAGATAAGGAAGAGTAACCACCTATGGTATGCTCCTTTCGGTCATGAGTGAAAAACACTTCATCAAATTCTTGATTTTTATGAACCCGCAAAACATCCAATTTTGCATTTAGAGAGCTAATAAAATCAACTTTAAGATTTTCAAATAAAGCATTGATTTCAGCTCTTATGTCTCCTATTCTTTTAGCATATTTAGAAAAGAAGGAACAAACATCTATAGAACTCTTACCAGCCTTGAAGATTCCTCTTGAATACCTTATGCACAACTCACAAACATCATCATATGATAAATGAAAAACATCACCTTTTCCTATTAGATTTAAGAGTTCTAAAAATTCATCTTTGATTCCTTTAAGAATGAGTGCTTTTAAGATCTCTTTTTCCAAATGCTTATATTTTGATTTTTGAAGGTTGCATTGAAATCGATCTACATAGTCCTCCAAGCTTTCATCTTCCCCTTGTGTCATAGAAAAAATATCTTCATTGGCCTTGCAATAGTCTTGGTACTTCTTCAGGAATATGTTCTTCATATCCTCCCATGTTTGGATGTAGTTCCCACCTAAGATCATGAACCATTGGAGAGCTACTCCTTTTAGAGTAAGAGGAAACACTTTCAACCTTTGATCATTAGTGTAATAATCATATCCTCTACAAAGTATTTCGAAATCAAATAAAAATGTATCTGGATCTTCATTTGTCAAGCCATGAAAATTTGGTAGAGACAATGGGGGAATTATGTGCATTTGTATCACTCCTCCTAGATCTTTGACAGGAAATTCAAAAGTAAAAATGTGATCCATTTCTTACCATAATAGAAGATGTTCTTCATGTGTTTCTTCGAGACTCCTTATTCAAATGTTATTGTCAATCAGTTAGTGAAATGGGTGGTGCTTACATCACCACTTAAGTGAAATCATAAGATTTGTTTTTCAAATTTTCAAATTTTTTTTTTTTAGTCATTCACACAAAAATTCAAACATTTATTTCTACCCCAAGTTCTTTAACAAATCTGTTGAAAAGCGGGTGGGGGAGCAGGGCTTTTACATGCTCCTGTACGTAGGTTCTTACTTTTCGTTTTTAATACCCAATTCTTTCCTAACAGGCACTCATCAAATGCACACTACTCTTTAAAAATGGCTACACTCTCCGCGACAACGACGCCAAAATGTCGAGTGATAAAAAGGTGTCTTTTTAACTCCTAATTACCTTCACCTTAATTATCAACCCAGGGACAACTTTTTATTTCAAGAGTGTACTCAGTCTAAGGCAGCTATTTACTAAAGAGTAATGTTATGAAAGATGTAGTACAATGCTCAAAATACAAGAGTAAACAGATGCTTGTTTACAGCTAACTACTTCAAAAGATTAAACCACATATTCAGAAAACTAAGTAATTTATCAGTCAACGGTTCAATAGAAATAACTCATCCCTTTGTAAACTGATGGAAAAGGAAACCAGAGAACAGATTGTGGATCTGGGAGCCGGACAATAGATGTCAATGCTCACTACAGCCTAAGATCGTTCTTCACACCAAAATAACAAATGATAGGAAATGAAACGACAGATAAGAAATGGAACAACAATTAAGAAATAGAACATCAAACATGAAATGGAACAACAAACAAGAAACTGTAACAGGTGTTATCACTCGGGTTTTCCTAGAAGTTTTGTAAGAGGAAAGTATACCCGAGGTAACCACAAACCAACCTTTTAGATGCAGAATCTAGCCAATCTGCATCCAGAGAGGGCTCTCTCTTTATGATTTATCTTTGTTCTTGGAAGGTTTTAGGCTAGTTATAGATTCAAGAGTTTGTTTTGGGAAAATGGTGGAATCCACAAACTAAGGGAAATATTGAGATCTTTTAGTCCATTGGGCTATGGAGTTAAAGGATGGCTTTACTGGATTTCTATTCTAAGCACAAGATGGTATTACAGGGCAAGATAGCTAGACAGAGAACAATCCTTAAAATTTAAAGTGGATGGGATGATTTTGAAGGGATGAAAGGCAGCTAAGAGTCTTTCACCATGTCCAAAAGAAAGAAATGAGATGACTACAAACAAAGAGAAATGAAGAATCCTTTGTTATAGTAATCAGCAGTGTTTAAATTAGCAAATAAAGAGCATTTAAGAATTCATGCTTATAACTAACTTAGAAGAAAACATCAAGAATAATCACATTTGAAAACAGAGTACAATTAAGCAAAATTCTGTTTCAATCTCTTATGCAAATTATTCAGAAATGGATATGATGGTATTATAGACTAATATAAAATTTAAGACAAAGGGTAGAAGAACTTATTGAACTACTGTCCAACACAAGAATCCTGCAACAGGTCCAGTGCTTTAAATCGTCATCCAGCTAAGCCACGTCTCCAAGCGCTTTTATTCTGAAAGTCTCAATGTTACAGCAACGTAATGGAATCTGCCCTTACACTCTCTTTCGAGGATTTATTTATACACTAAATAATTGGAAATATCTCACACTATCCTAGCCCATATTTTGGGGTGACTAAGGATTATTTTACAGGTAAACATGAGACAAATGGTCTCATAGATGGTATACTAAATAACTGCTGATGCGATGTTCCCTTTCTTCATGGATGAGCTGGTGCGTTGTTCCCTTTCTTTATGGATGAGCTGTAGTACTGTTCCCTTTTTTCATGGATGAGCTGGTGCGCTGTTCCCTTTTTTCATGGATCTGCTGGTGCGTTGTTCCTTTTCTTTGGCTGTGCTGGAGGGCTGTTCCCTTTTCTTTGTGGATGCGCTGGAGGTAGGTGCTGAAAAAGGGCTCGTTGCTGTCTTTTGGAGTAATTTCTCTGCTTGCTTGACACTCCTTGTCTTTATGGATACTCTTTAACCTGTGTAACTAATGCATCTTTCATCTATACTCATTTTTACCATTTACTTGATAGTAAAGATAAATGGATGATGCCCTAACATCTTTTATTGTGTCAAAGTACTGAGTCATCATGACTAAATTCATGACATCCTTTGAAGAAGTGCCAGGGACCTAATGGGAAAATTCTAAAACACCTGGAGATTGCAAGAATGCGTTTCTTTGATGTATGGATTCACTTTGTCAATCTTCGATCTGAGACATATGTAGAGGACAGTCGTATTCCTTTCATGGAGTTTGTAACAGCTGAACAAGATGCATATCGAAGAGATTTGATAATCAATAGCTTGTTCTACAATATAAACACGGGTTCTGTGGAGGACTTGACTTGAAGAGGTATATCGGATTTAAAATCTGGAATTATATCTACACCTTTGCCACCCAAGGCCACATTTCCAGATGATCCATTATATGTTCTATGAGCACTTCGATTTGGGGTGAGGTTTGAGTTTAAGTTGGATAATGAATTAAAGAAGGCAACTGCTGATGAAGAGGTGAAAAATGCATTGGCTAGAAAAATCAGTCGTGAACGAATTGGTCATGAGATTGATCGGATGCTTTCTGGCAATCATCCTGTCAAGGCAATTAGCCAGCTTAACGATTTGCAGCTATTCTGGACTGTATTCAGCCTTCCTCAAAATGTGGACAATCAATTGCCTGAGGATTGTGAAAGACTTAGTGTGAAATGCATGGACGCTATTTGGGAAGTTCTTGGTGAAGTTGGATTTGAAATACCCAATAAGGATCATAGGCCGACAACTGTTGGAACAGATAAGGAAGAGGTGCATGAGTGTCAGTGGACAGGCGATGGAGACCCTGTGGTTGCTTTTGTGCATTATCGATTCATTGTTGATGATGCCCCAACATCTTTTATTGTGTCAAAGTACTGAGTCATCATGACTAAATTCATGACATCCTTCGAAGAAGTGCGAGGGACCTTATGGGAAACTTCTAAGACATTTTCTCGTAGCCCATTTGTGATAGCTTGTCTCTGTAGTGCAAACCCAACACCAGCAAGATATTTTTCCTCTGCATCAGCTTCTGCCCTTTTAGCTTGTAGTATTTTTTCTGCTTCTCCTCTAAACACACTTGCAAGTTGAAGTCGTTGAGCTGCATTGATCTCATTCATTGCCTTCTGTACTGAAGGATCCGGAACTATATCAACCAGGACAGAAGGATGACAATCCTTCAACATAATCGAATAACAACAACCACATTCACACATTGATGCGCAATGCTCAAAATATTTTCAACATTCCCATCTGATCTTGAAACTCTAGTAAATCCCATGGGGTTGCGAAGTTCCATACTAACTGCTACTTGATTGTGATGACAATTTCTTCTAACTTGCTTTGCATTTTCATGATTATAGTATAATCTGTCACGATTAGTATTTCTGTCTGCTAAGTATTCCATTTTTAAGTGAAATCCCTCACAAGAAGCATCAGACTGCAGCACAGGAAAACTTTTACACTGCAGGTTTTGTGCTATGTCTGCTTTGACATTTCCTAAAGGTACTTGCGTATTTGATAGTTGTCTCTAACAAGAACTGATATGCATTATATTTTCAAAAAGCACATTCCTGCCTGGTTTCTCATTCCCATCCAGAAATCTATCATCTAAGTCGCAACTTTGGCACTTGCACGGATTACAACCTATATCACAACAAAAGGTGCCATGCCCATATACATGTTCATGCCACTCGACTACAGCCTTCTCGATGCATGGAGCAGGTTCCCTGTCAGTTTGGCACTGAAAAATGACCTCAGAACGACTATCAAAGCTTTCATCTTCTCTCAACCCATCAATCATGTTAGGTCCTCCATAAGGAACTTCCATTTGAATATTAGGGCCCTTACTGTTTTTCTGATTTATCTTTTGCTGCATGTAAGTGCCCACTGCTGATGACTTTGAACAGTTATTACTAGTGTGCAATGTGCATTTCTCACATTTATGTAAATTGTTCTTATTTGTGCCAACAATTTCGTCCACCAATTCATGGAGCTTCACCCTCGGAAATTCCTTTTGATCTTCACCTCCCAGTGATGCAACTCCATTTCCTATTTGATCACACAGTTTGCCGAAATTATCTTGAAGCTTTACCCTTGTATTTATAGTAATCTTTCCTTCATAAAAGCTTTCAGTAGCAACATGACCTTGATAAGAGCTGCCCTCTTCATTTTGATTGTTCTCATTCAGAGACTTGTCATGATCCATAGAATCAAAATTTTCACCTGGATTGCACAATAATGGAGATGACGAAATAATGCCTTTATCTACAGTTTCAAGTTGGTTTGGCATTTGACCTTGGTCTCCAATAGAACTTGAGTTCTGGGAAAAAACATCAGTTTTAGCATTATCACTCTTCAAAACAACTTTTAAAGCAAATTTTGTGTTTAAGCATACATATTGCATGTTTAAAGTTTTTGTATATATATTTTATTATATGGTAACCAATAAACACTATTTAATTACCATAAGGGCAGGATTATAATATAAAGATATATTTAACCAAAGGGCTTATAAAGCAGGGTTTTTAATGAATTTTTGGGAAAATAATTACTTTGGCTAAACTATATAATATAACGGTTTTGGGATATTTATAAAAAGGGAGTTATATACTTAGGATAAGGTATTTTATTAGGGATTTAGTATAATAGAGTTAACTGTAAATATGGAAAAGGACAAGGAAACTCAAGATATTTTCGCACATCTAAGAAAGTGATAAATCTGAAGTAAATTGCAATATTTTATCTTCAACACTTAAACTTAGAATAGCAAGTTATCTTGAGGGATTTTTATGGATTTTTGCATGAGTTTCCTAAGTAAAATAGGATTTTACTTGGGACAAAGTTAAAGATGGAAGATTATAATGATGGATTATCTTAAGTACTTAGGTCTTTTTGATCATTAGGCCGAGGGTCCGGTCCCTCCAGAGGTCAAGGAAATGCCTTGAGCCCCTTTGATCTTCAAATACCTTAGTACTTTGTGGGAAATTAGTAAAACTTTTGAGGGGAAAGTGATGAGGGAGGTTAATGAGTTTGACTTTGCTTGCGGTGATTTTCCAGCGTATTTCCTACTTTAGTACATGTGATGAAATTAAAGGACCAAAAAACATGTAGCAACATTATTCATCAGATAACACTTTGCAGCACCATCTACCTACCCTATCTACTTGATATTACCATTTTCTCTTCTTTATTAGGGTGCATTTAGACTTGCAAACCCTTATCAACATTTTTTATTTTTACAAGGAAAATCTATCTAATTCTACCCTTATTACATCCAAGGGCTCAGATTAAACTGTTGAGCACCTTTTATTAACTCTAACTATCTACTTATCTGCCAAGATTAAACTGTTTGGTCAGATATTTATTCTCTAATCTACAACATGAAATTGAAATATGAGTAAGCCAAGTTTAAACAGTTTGACTTATTCATGAATTGTGGCAAAGGTTGTACAAGCTGCACACAACTGTTTTCTTACAAAAATGAAGTAGTAGTGGCATTTGGATTTTCACATTTTCCTTGGTCTATTTTTGCTTGGGGTTCATTTCTTTCACTTCTTTTTGACCACTTTATTTTTCTTACCATTTGATTTTTCTTTTAGGGTACACCCTCTTTACATTTTTTAACTTTTTTGATTTTTTGGTTTTTCAAGAATATGGAACACCTTTGCTCAAGAAAAAAGATTTGAACATATTCCATATTTCAATCAAGACAATCATGAAAGATGAAACCTATTGGTATAGGAGGCTAACAATAGGAACTAAGTCTAGCAAGCAGTAACACCTTAGTCTACAAGAATAAATGCAACAATCGTGTTCTACAGGAATCAGATAACAACCCCTACTCTAAGAATAAATCAGACAGCACACGGAAATAGAATGGAAATTAATTAGAAACAAAATATAGAACAACGCTTAGAGCTTACGGTGCTGAAATAAATAATACACACAACATACAGAGATATTAAGAAAAACAGTAATCTGAGTCTGATACTGCAAGTATTAATCCTAGTTAGAAAGGGTAACGATTACAATTCATAATGGAACCACGATGTCAATTGAACAATAATTGTATGAAGCATAAACCATAGACAAATACAGTAATACCAGCTTAAGAAGGTTACAACTTGATTACTCGGCAATTAAACAGCAATAGCGTTATGTAGAAAACAACAATGTTACATTAACGACTTTAAAGGAATAACAATAAGTTATAAGATCAGAATGCACATTACGACTTTCTTGTTACAGAGAACGATAAATGAAATGTAACATAGCTACAATATAAGATAACAAAACACACCAGATTACTAATTCAAGCTGATAATACAAACCACGCATAAACCAAAAACATAATATATAGAAGCAGCATAATCCACCAGCGGCTGGGCCCTTAGCCACCAGCGGACGCTGCTGGGCTACTTAGATGAGAAGAATGAGGAGCAACTCGCAAATCATATATTAATCATCAAATTGTGAAACCATTACAACAACAAAAGCTTGAGAATTACAACATGCAACAATCTCCTTTTCCTCATATTCTATCATGAATCCTTACTTCTAAATCTCTAACTCAAATTATTGTTCTGAATCCTTAAGTCTCCATCTCTAAATTCATCATCCCTCTCCAAATTAATCATCTGCTTCTCTGATCTCTGTTCTCATTTAAATAAAAAGAGATCAGAGAGAAGTTACAACAAATATAATTACAACATGATTTCTATTACAAAATTGGATTGATTCTAACCAATTGATCAACAAGAAAATAAATTCTCATTCAACTTTTAACAAGAGCAAGCCGAATTTGGTCTTTGCAGCTGAGATTTGGAGGACGGCAACAACAACAAATTTGAGAAACTTGTGCTCAAAGAACCCTGCGTTTCTCTCAGTACAAGCCAAATTTCGGCAAACTGTTTTTTGATAAAGTTAATTGGTTCTGTTCTCGACAAAACCCATGTTCCAAATTTTCTAAATTCGTCTTCATTTGCTCATAATATCAACCGAAATACTATCACTTCTTATTCCAGCGAATTTCTGAGTTGGCACATTTAATGGTCAAATCTTCAATCTAGAAATTACCTTGGAGGCTAAAAATCGTGAATAATGTTACAACCAATTTATTAAAACTATCATGGATAAAATCATGCATAATCATCAATTTATTAGAAATAAAGAAAGATAAATAATATTCATCCATAAGAGCATAAATCATTTATAAAATGGATTTAAATGATAAATTATAACAAATGATATAATAGATAAGAGTAAAAATGGATGAAATAAGTGTTACAAAGTGGTCGTATTCATGGCCAAACATAGCTTAACACACTTTCTAGTCACAGTGGACACTTATGTCGCAACTTCTGTTCTAACTGTCACAATGCTATGTTTTAACTGTCACACTGTTGTAGCATTTTTGTTTTGGATAAGTTACCCATTAGTTGAAAAAATAAAAATACCATTGTAAAATGATAAGTTAGGATATGGACCAAAATCAAAATTGAAAATAAAAAATGTTAGGATTTATTATCATTTTAGGTCCATATCATAAAAAATGATATGGTAGTTGCTCTAAAAAAGGAAGGAAAATGATAAAATGTTAGATGAGGAATAGAAAGAAAATATTTTCTTTAGAAAATAAAAATTAAGGCTTCTAGTTCAAATGTGCCTTTGAAATTTGTTGTTTAGTTTAAATAAT
>APFE031305846.1:13463-85598 GCA_000404065.3 Pinus taeda
TTTTCATTTGTATCATCCAAGAATTGTTCATTTGTGTAATGTAAAGGAGGTTTCCCCCTCGAAGAGGTTGAATTCTAAGGCGTTCAACTATCTTTTCTATCTTTTTATGAGCTGGTTTCATAACATCTACATAATTCTCCTGGAATGGAGGTCTAATTTGTTGTTGATCAGTTGGTTCTCTTTTCTCTCTCTGTTTAATTTGGGGTGGATTCTTCCTAAAATTAGGATTTCTGATTTGAGGACCCCCTTGAGTTTTTCTTGGTGGACCCATGTCAATTAAACTGATCCTTTCCATCATTCTTTCCATGGTTTTAACAAAGCTATGTAACTCTGAATCTGATGAAGAAGAAGAAGGTTCTTCTTTGATCGTGACTCTTCTATCATCCTTCAACCTTTCTTTCTCAGCCAATAACTTTTCTTCCACACTAACAACATTCCTTTGCATTTCCTCTATGGTAGCATGATTTCTCACCCTCATTTGATAAGACATATCTGCATCAAAACCATCTAGAAATTTCATCAGAGCTAGCCCTAGTGTAGGTTGTATTGCTGCCAGAATAGAATTGTAAACATCATTGAATCTAGTGCAATAATCTTGAACTATTTCACCAAGAGGTGTTTTTATACTCTCATATTCGGCCAAGAGTTGAAGAGGGTTCTTATTTACTTCCTAGCTTGTGAGAAAACTCTGATGAAATTGTGGGAGATTTTCAATACTAGCTGCTGCCAATGCCTTGAACCATTTCTTAACCTTTTCTATCAAACTTTATGCAAAGAGACTCATTTTCACATCATCTTCATCAACTTCTTGCAAATCTGAATAGTCATTCATTTTGTCTATGCGTTGTTGTGTTGTGATTGGCCCCACACCATCAAATAGAGGTATAAAAATCTGATAATCCTAAGGCATGGCATGAAGTTATCCTGGTAAGGCAAGAGAGGCATATCAAGCTTCCATGAATGGTAAATGGGAGGAATATGAAGCTACAATTGATGTGTTTGTGGAGGGTGGTAAATAAACTGGGATTTTTACTTGATGAGTTGGTATAGAAGTAGTAAGGACAATAGATGAAATAGGGACAATGGAGATAAGCGAAACCATTGTATGAGTGGGTGATGAGGATAAAAAAGAAGAAACATATGATTGATTAGTAAATGATTTTTGAGTAGCTAGATTTAATTAAGTCTCCAAATCTTCAAGTTTGTTAAACTGTTTTATAACATCCTCATCAGAGCTTGAAATGTCAAGTTGATGTGTTGAGATATAAGGCTTCAAGATACTCTCATCAAAAGTTGTCTCAGAGACAAAAAATTCTGACTTGGTTTGGAAAAGAGTGTTCTCAAAAGGTAAGTCAAATTCATTATCCTCTACAGTTATGAAACTTTTAGGGAGAGAATTAACTCTGGGCAATGGATTATTGCTTGCTTGGCTCTGAGTAAAACTCTTCTTCCTAATAAGTTTATCACAGTTATTTACAATTTTAGGTGGGTTAGGATCTAGATGGAATCTAGTGTAGATATTTCTAGGAGCCATATTTTTGATAGAGTATTTACAGATGGATGTATGTATACAATATGAGTGGAAAAAACAACCTTAATATCACTTATTTCACAGTCACACACTGGAAACAACTTTGACATTTGAAAAGAGTATTTACCAAGCAAATAATATAGTTTGTATCAGATTTGTCCCCGGTATGTTCGCCAGAATGTTATCACTCTATAATTTCCCTAGGATGTGGAGAGAAACCCAGAGGTAACCACAAAACCACTTGCAAAGCTGGGATCTAGCCCTTCTAGTTCTAGAGAGGGATATCTCTTTCTGATTTAGATTTTTGTTTTAAGATATTAGGCTAGTTATTTAGTTCTGAGGTTGCCTTTTGAAATATTTTGTTGAAAATTGTAGGGAAAGTCCATTAGGTATGGAGTCATGAGTCTTTGGTTGATCAAATACAAAAATAACAAAGCAGCTGTAACAACGAAGGATATGCAAACTTTTGGATCTTTTAAAGTAGTTGTTGGGTGTATGGGATGAATGTGAGTTAATTTCATTTAAATATAGAGCATGTTGGGATTAATTATATACTTAATATTAGAGTGAATATTCTTTACAAGCCAGAGCAGAGTACACTTAAGAAAATTCAACCCTTTAATCTTCTTGAAACAATAAAGATAGAAAACACATGGAAAACTGAGAGAATAACAATTTCAAATGTGAAAATACATCACCAAATGGTTTGACATGGGAATCCTAGAAAAAAACTCTTCGTATTATTTCAAATTGATCACTTCAGTAAACCAAACAACCTACATCAAAATGTGGCTCCTTTGTTCATCCAAGTTCAAAAACTCTCTAAGTCCATTTGCTAAGTATTTATGGAAACCTTTTACATCTCATATCATACTTCAAAATAAAATATATTTACAAAATAATATTTGTTAAAGACACATATATTTTAGATATAGAAGAAGAAGATATGGAAAATCTGGTAAAATTTGCTGCATTGTTGAGGCTTTGAAGGAATCTGGTGTTGACTGTGGCTAATTTGTTGCAAATGTTGTCTCTCTGTTGCTGAAATTTCAGGGCTTCATTTGTACTTACTCGATCAACTCTAGCATCTGGTCTTACCTTTCTTCATTTCGGATAGAAAATTTTATCATGTTTGTAAACCTTTCATCCACTTTGGTGTAAATGTCAAAAGTTAGCTTATTGAAAAAAAGGTGATGAGTCTCATGTTGAATGTTTAAATCAAACTGTAGGCCTTCTATAAATGCTTCTCCACTAATAGCTCCTTTAACCTTTACAAACTTTGAAGCATCACCAGCTATGTTACATAATTGTTCCTGGTAGTTTTCTAATGGAATCAATTTTCCATTAGAATTCCTTAGAGTAGGTAGACCCTTTTCTTGTAGTAGTGTGAACTTTTTGTTCAATCTTATGACTTGCAACTCGAGTTGTTTACATTTGTTCTCTAGATGTATCATCAAATTATTTTTAGTTAAAAAACTTTTAACCTCCATTACTATTGTTTTCATGTCCATAATGTTTAGGTCCTCTAATTCATCCTTGGTCTTGGAGTTTAACAACCTAATAATCCTTTATGCCTCTTTTGGTCTATGTTGTATTTTGCATTGATGTCTCAACACTTTGCGTGAGTTCCTCCTGCTCAAAAGTGATTTGAATTGATGGCCACATATATGTTATATTCACATTTATATTATGCCAAATGCTATTTTTTGCCTCTGCCAACATCTGAATGATAAAAGACTGGTCTTCATAATTCTGAATTTGTCGAATGAGCTTGAAGTTCTTCTGCACTTCTGCTAAATAGGCATTATTAGCTTTAATTTTATTCTCCACCATTTGAATCAAGGTTGTTGATAGCTTCTCTTTCTCTGCTTTAACTGATAATAATTATTCCAAAGCTTTAGTAAGCTCTTCTGTAGAACTAAAGATGTTTCCTTTCCTGAAGTCTATATTGTTGCACTTGTGCCTGATGTAGATGTCCTTGTTGCTTCCCACTGTTCTTTTTCTCTTAACATTGTTTCCATGTCTTGCTCCATTTTTGATATTTGTGAATTCTACTCAACAACTATTTTAAATAATTTTTCCTTTTCCATTTCTATACTAGCAACTTATTTAGCTTGAGGATATTCCATGGATGGTAGCTTTAGTTTCTTTCTTAATGCTTAAATATATGCCTCTTTTCTCTTTATAAGCTCTTCTGTTTCCTTGATATTAGCATGGTCATGTCCTAGCTTTATTAACAAATCTTCTAGAGATTTTATTCTCTTGTCTTTAGAAAATGAGGACATCTTCTCAATCTTCAACTTAGAATGCACGTTCAAGGAAGACTATAATTTGGAAGTAGTCATGGCTGAGCTGGTAATTGTTGAAAAGATCAGCTCCCCTGTTTGCTTGTGTAAATCTAATTGATCGATTTCATGTATATTCTTTGCATAAATTGAGAAAATGGAGGTTTTGTAGTCTTCAACACTCCTGGAAGCTGGCACTAAAGGTTCCATGAAAGAGATTTGGAACTGTCCTTTCTATGAGTCAAATGCAGAGAGCAATCTGTGTTGTGTGTTCGTTGTCTGCTTCCAAAATTTTGAGTAAGTTGAAGGCTTTAAGGCTTCATTGTTTAACATTATCTCCTTGTACCTTGAAAATATACTCTACTAAGTTGAAATTTGAGAACTAGAAGATACTGGAGACTGAACTGTTGGTTCTATAGTAGGTGAATGAATTGTTTCTTTTGCTTGAGGAAAAGGAGTGAGAAGAGTTCCTGTCAAAACTACTGTGGGAGGCTTCTATGTATCCCTTTCTTCTTTCATCTTGGATAGTAATCACCTAAGGATCACCTTGCGGGTCTACTTTTTTAGTATTGTTTGGGTCCTTATTTCTTCTTTTAAAAACAACAAACTCTGCACCTTGTATTTTACAGTGAGTACGGGACATGACCTCTCTCTCCCTTTTTTCCTCCTTTTCCTTAGGAATAGACGTCTGCATGGATGACTGACTAACCAGTCATTCTTTAGCTTCTTGCAAAGTTCCCCCTGTTAATTGCTCTTGGTTAGCATACTATTCAATTTTGGGCCTTGGTGTATGTGTATAGGAAGTACTCTTCTATTCCAATCTAAGTTTTGAAATGATGCCTAGAGGATCATAAGACCAAGATAAACCAGGCTTAAATTTCATTTGACTTAAAATAGCTCCACCTCCTTTGTCGAGCTTTGGTGTTGAAAATATAGGGACCTATATGAGCCTTTAGCTTGAACTGTGCTTTATTTTTATAGGATACAATGTGCAGCTCATACATGTTCAACATTTGTCTAGTGTATTCTAATACACATATTCTGACTGTTACAAACATTGGTAACCTATAAGGAGGTAACTCTGAGCCATATATTCTAATTGCAGTATAATTCTAGTATAAATACCAGTCTCCAACTTTTGATTTCTCTCACAAGTGCAATATCTTCTTTATCTCTCGTGAAATACTCAGGATCACATCACTTCAAAGAAAGCATAATGAGGTATGTAGAAACTTATCAATAAAAATAGTGTAAGTATACTCCTTTGAGTTATTTCTAACCAGATAAGTCCAGTGAATCACTGACAAAGGTGTTGTAGCATTATTTGGTTTTGATAAGTTAGTATATTAGCCAAAAATAATTTTAAAATGTTAAGTTAGGATATGGAAGCAAATTAAAGAAAATTTAAAATGTTAGGCCAATTTAGTGTTTTATAGGCATCCATATCAATAAAATTATAGGTGTTAGCTACCCTAAACAAATAAGGAAAAAGAAAAATAAAATGTTAGGGAAGAAAAAAGAAAAGAATGGCTTAATTTCATATTTTTGTAAATGCATAGGCTGCTAGTCAAAATGTGCCACATTGGGAAACGTCAAATGATATCTTAATGTGAAGAACAAAAAGGCAAAGAGTAAAGGGTTTACTCTAAAAAGTGATATATCAATTAATTTTGGTGTATTAATCCCCTATTCGTAAGTTTTAAAACCCCAAAGTTTCCCCTCCACTCATACTTTGGTCCACCCACCTATTCCTAAGTTTATTAGCCCCTTCATACATTCCAAATATTCCCAAATATGCAGTAAATTAATTAACACTAACCCCACCGAGAGCAACCCATCACCTCACGATTAACTCTCTGCCACCTCTCCCCTCATCTACACTCACCTCCTAAGATTTGACGGCCCATGCGGTATTTCCTCCCCCCCTCAACCATCCGAACTTTACCGTCGGAGGGGGGGATGGCGGGGGGGGTTGTGAAATGGGCAATAGTCGAAATTGCACCTGCCCCTACGTGTCAACACCATAGCTTTTAGACCCCTCTTAGGTGAAACTGTTAACCAATTCTCCCCCCCCCTTCCGAAAATCAGTTTCTCCACCTCCTGATACCACTTCTCTACCCGTTGCGCTCCTGCCACTCACATTCTACCACGTCATTTTCCCGTTAACTCCACCAATTACATCTTCACCCTCCAAAATTAAGTCATTAAGTAGTATATGGTTTAGACGTTAATCCAACGAACCCACGCCACCTTCAACAAAAAAACCAGACTGCTATATAAACCTCCCTTTTACTCATTAACTGGTTATTGAAGTCGTACACTATCACTGTTATTTCTTTGTTACAGGTTTACTGGACTAAACTTCGACATTTTCACCCACCAGTGACACTGTCTGCTCACTCATTTTCAGCCTATTATCTCTATTCTTGCCCCCAAAACCTGACTCCTCTTTGTGTATTGAAACCTCCAATCAAATTTTCAGTATTGTCCTTAGCCTTATCCGAATATGCCTCCAAAGGACAAGGGACTAGAAGAACCTATCAATCCTCTGATATATCCTCCCATTGATTTTCACCACATCCCTTTAGCTGACAGAGACCATAAAATCCATGAAACTATGTGCAAATTTGACCTATTTGAGATGTATTGCTGGCTTGAATACAAATACATTGGCAAATCCGATGACATTCAACTATCGGAATCCAATTTACCCCATTACATTTTTCCTCGTACCCACAACACCCCAGAATTTTTTAGGAAGTGTCACGCATCTTCTTTGCCAAGACAAAGGGCCATCATTACCCCCACTGGAGAAATTTTGTTTACTATCACTCCTCAAGCCATAGACCAGATGATGGAAGCCCCCACAATAGATAATGCCACCCTCTTTTCCTATGAAGCACTTGTTGAATTTTACTAGAAATTAGAATTTGCTAAAAGGGCCAAAACCCTTGAACTTTTCTTGACAGAAGATGCCTCATTGCCAAAGAAAAATCCTCCCTATCCCTCTATTTTCCCTAAGAGAGCCTAGCAAATTATGACAGTCATCTCTTACCTCGTTGTCTACTACTCAGATCAGTGGGTATATGAGGACATCATAGGATTTTTGTCCATTTTCTCTGTTGATTCTAAGCCTTCCATCATGTTTAACTTTATCCAATTTCTTTCAGATTCAATTCAACAACAGCTTATCAAATTCTCAACTGAGGAGGTATTCAAGTATCTTCTCTGTTAGTTTATATGTTCTTATAATTTCAGGGAGACAACATCAACCTTGCTTTACAAAAGCTAGATGAAGAAGGAAATTAGCAGTCAGTCATCTTTTGGACTACACTGGAGATGAAGGAACAAAAGGAATATACATATAAATAGTTCATAGAGATGTTTGTGCATCCAACAATCAGTCTCCTAGGCAGCAGGATAGAACCAAGGATCAGTGAGGAAATTATAAAGGTGTTGCAGCTATGAGACCAAGTTCAGATAGGGGATTGGTACCTCTATAAAAACTATACAAAATTGAGAATAATTGGGTGAGCTTGCACCTTACAAGCTACCTAAATTCCTCCCAATGAAGATTTTTTCTCTAGAGTACATAACGCAGATGCTCAATATAGATGAGATCCACTTTGTAGTCGCCAAGAAGAAGTCCTAGTTCAAAATTAAAACATGGATTAGGCCTTTCATTTGCAACAGTAGGGAAGTAGGGGAAGAAGTAGATAAGCTACTAAAAGAAATTTATTTCAACCTTAGCTTCACCTGGTCATATGATCCATCAGGGATCATTTCTAAATTAAGAGTAGAAACCAAATCTACTGCTTATTTTCACACAGATAGACTAAAGATAGAGAAGTATAAAAACCAGCAAGAATGGGTTGAGAATATGCTACAAGAGGCAGAGGAGCATCTAGTATCATCCTCTACAATACATACTCCTACCATGCAGGAGAAAAAAACTAAGAGAAGCAAAGAAGAAGAGTCCATTTCAGGGACTGAAATTTTTAGTGAATGATATAAAATTATGTATAGGAAGAAGGCCAAGCTTAGTTCCAAACTAAGACTCACCAAGGACTCAGAGCAGGAGAACATCATGACCACTAATGAGCCACTTGTTTCCCCATTAGTGGGTGATCAGACCACAGTGTCTCCCACTACTTCCATGGCTTCACAAGAGCAGCAACAAATTATGCAGACCAACAAATCTACTACAGGGGAGACAGAGAAAAGTATAATGGACATTTTTAAGGAGATAAAAGTAAGGAATGAAGCCTTAAATATTAATACCTACAATTAGTTCTGGAAGTATACTTCGGGTTCTCAAAGTAGGTTGTTGCCAACCTTTCATTTAGAGAAAGGTAGAATGCAAATGGCATTCCTCTAGCCACAAGTTCCCTAGCCCAAGTCAGCATCCGACTACAAGAACACAACATTTGAGTTTGATGTAAAAGACATACATCCCATTGACCAAATGGAGATGCATAAGTAGACTAGGGAAATGATATTTTCCACTGTCACTAACACTGCTATGAGTTTGTCTAAACTACAGGTTACATTAGCCAATGTTCAATCCCAACTAAAGATGGAGAAGGTCTCTGCACTTTCCAAAGACACCGGGATCAAAACTCCAGAGGACTTAGTGATTAAGGTGGGTTATGACCCTGCAAACATCAATGTTGAGGAAGAGATTGTAAAGAAAAATAATTTAGACATAGCAGCGTTAAGGAAGCAGTTAAAATTGCCAGCCATAGAAGATCCTTTGGCCAAGGATATTGAAGAAACAGAGACATAAAAGGCAGATATGATAAAGCTCATCATGGAGTAGAGTGCACAATTGAACCAAATGGGGACAGAGATGGAAAAGTTGATTAAACAAAATGAGAAAGCTTCCAAAATGACTGTTGTCCCTTTTGAAGAAATCCATATCACAGCCATGTCTACAGTCACACCTTCTACAACAAGCATAGGGGATGTTGCAAATCAGTTGGGAAATGTAGTACAAAACATGTCTCTCCAGACTGAAGAGATCAAAAGGTTGTAGGATCAAGTCAAACTTATACAAGATCATCAAACAAAGACTGAGACTTCTCATGCAGTAGAGCTACAGAGAGCTCAAAATCAGATAGAGGCATGGAAAAAGTCAACAACTGAGTCTTCAATTGGCTACACACTAACCTATGTTAAAGAAATCATATGGAACAACATCATTGAAGAAATAGATGAAATCTGGCCATGTATCCAGATTATATTCGAGCAGAAGGAATTGATGAAGAAAACCAAACATACCATTTCCACTATCAATGTTGAATTGGGAGAAATGCCTGCTACAACCAACAACATCATAAAGTTCCTCAATTCAAAAAATAGATATGAGCTGGATGATCTAGGAGTAGATGACATAACAGAAACCATCCTGGAAGTAAAGAAAATTCTAACAAAGAATAACTTTTTTGTACAACTAAGAAAGAAATGTCACACTCTGGAGGTAGCAGTTAACAGGTTTTTCACTAGAATAGACGCATTGAACAAGAAAGGTCTGCCTTCTTTATTTGTGATCAATGAAAAATTAATGAGCATGGAAGACTACATGAGGAAGCTTCAGGACATTGCCAAGGATACAACTAAGTCTTCCAACATCAAAGGTTCTATGACAGGGAGATCTTTTTATGAAGCTATCGGAAACATAAGTTTATGCAACACGAGATAAAAAAAAAAAATTGCAATAAGACCCACTTTTGCTCGGTATACTAAGGTATATGAGATCTACCACAAGGTAACAAATATTGCTATGGCAGATGAAGAGTGGTGGGACAAGTTGTGTGAATTCTAGGATTAAAAAGATAGGTCCACTTCACCAGCGCAACACCCGAATAGTGGCCACTCAGCAATTGTTCTCCTCCAAAGCAGGGCCAGATGTTCAAATCACTTCACCAAATTCATTTCCTTTGATCACATTATTTCTTTTCTATTAGTTCAAAGTTAATAATAGAATGTCGTGTCACTCAAGCATTAATTGTAATATTTTTGTAATTTTTTTTTAAACACTTCATTTTGTCGAAGTATTCAGGGTTGAACTCTTGAACAAGTTATTAAGAAGATTTGTACTAAGATGGAGCGTTTTTGAGATAATAAAAGATTCTGGATTTGCCTCATATGGCATGTCTCTCAGTGAGTTGTATTTTATCTTGTTTATTCATTATGTCTTCTTCATATAAATCATGTATTTTGGATTTATCCAATTTAAAATTTAATTAAATTTCAGTTTCATTTTGAATCCTTTGTGAAATTGTAATTTAAATAAGAGATAAATTTATAGAACTATTTGTTATTGTAAATTCCTATTTGAGCATAAATTGCACTAGATCTCTGTGATAGTCTGTTTATATTTTGTTGATTAAGAAAACATTGTTTTCTTAATTTCTTCTTATAAATGGTTAAACACTTAGTTTGAATATTAAATCAAGTATACTTCTTAGTTTGAATATTAAATCAAGTATACTTCTCCATATTCTACTTGTCCATCCCACTAAAATCAAAATAACCATGTGCATTTAAAGAACAAACTTTTATTTTATTAAGAATCTATCTAAGTTTAAAGCACCTATTTATAAATAGTTCACTGGTCATCCAATCATTTAAAATAACAAAACATTATAGATGATTTGGCATAACTAATTGACCTTAGGTTTTCTCAAGGGACAACATCAAATTGGCGCCATTGCTGGGAAGCAAAGGATTGAAAACTAAAATTTCCCTAGGGAAACGGTTCTCCCTTTCCTTTAAGGTGAATAAAGGATAAGTATATAGGTCAAAATATTTCACTTGGAGATTCCACTGGTCCAAGTTGGCTCCTTTTAAGCATACTAGATCATATTCTCATTCTAAGATTGTTAACCCTCTACCAGATCCAAAAATACTTATTAGGGGAGCCTCTTTAAGGAGAAGACTTAAAACCCCTTCTTCTTCTTTAGCTTTACACCCTGAAGATATCTCATTTGTGCCATCCCATCCTCATTGGACTGAACTACCTCTTAGGGTTTCTGAAACCCATTCTAGAGGAGTAGATATTCCATCAGCCTTTTTAATATAATCACTTGAGTCATATCAAGTCCCATCCATCCCTGTCAAATCACCTTCATCTGAGGAAGAATTAGGTTTACATTTACCTGAATTCAAGCCTGCAGACTTCATAACTCCAACTCCTTATTCTATTCCCTCAACCTCTTCTAATCTTTAAGAGACATTTTCTATCTATTCAAATCCTTTGTTTAATAATAAGGAATACTTTCCACCAGGAGTTCAAAAGTAGGTTATTAAAACCCCTTTTAAATCCTCAAAGAAGTATCCTCCCTCTTTCTCTCCTCCACATACTAGTACCCCTACTGATTCATCTTCATCTCCTTCATCTTTTTCATCTTGCTCTTCCTCATCATCCTCAACTCAGTCACCCCACATTCCTCCTGTTGTTATTCCTTTTCGACCTATTGTGAAAGTAAGGTATGCTTCTCTAGTTATCCCTGCAAACTTGGAAAATTTTCCTGATGGATATTTGAAACATCTACCAAGATTTAATGGAGAAACAAGTCCCTCAGCAGAGGATCATGTATCATCTTTCCTAGATTTTGCTCACAATATGAACATAGAACATGAAGATGTTTATATGAGATTATTTGTACAATCTTTAGAAGGAAATGTTAGGATATAGTTTAGGAAACTTATAGCTAACTCTATTAGAACATGGAATGAGCTCATAACTATCTTTAAAAACCAATGGGGGTAAAGAAATATCATGTTTACTTTCTCACTAAATTTGAAGTATTGAAGAGAAATCTTGGTGAACCAGTTGCTGAATTCATCAAAAGATTTAAAAAACTCTATCATAAAATGCTTGCTGATTGTAAACCACCAGTAGCAGCTGCGAAGGTCATATTTTCCAAAGCATTTGAAGATGACTTTGCAATCATGCTAAGGGAAAGGGTTTTTAATACATTAGAAGACATGCACAAAAATACTATAGAGGTAGAAGCTAATAGGTCAGATTCTCGTAAACTTAAAGCTAAAGCAGAGAAAGAAGAAAGAAAACTAAAAGCTAGGGTTGATGACTCATATTCTTCCAAATCTAAACTTGAAGATAAAAAAATTGATGAAATTACATCTTTACTTAGAAACCTTTCTAATAGGATTTCTAAAATTGAAACACAACGTAGAACTGCTCAACGAACTGCTGTCAAACCTCAAGCTCAAACTCAATTTTGAAGAACTCCTCAAATGCAAATTCTTTAGAGGCCAGGTTCTAATCAAAACGTTCAACCACTTTTGTTGATATATGATCAATAGCCATAGGATACAGGTACTTTAATCACTGAATGTATCAATAATATTGATTCTTCAACAGTACAAATGGAAATAGTTCCTTCATCTTCACCTCAGTCTTTTGAACAAGAACAAGGAGATGCTCAACTTTCAAAATACCTAGCATTCTTTGAATTTTTTATTGTAGAATTGAATAAGAGGTATGATCTAAGACCTAGATCAGGTCCTGGTAGACCTTCAAAATCTATCACTATTATTGAACCTATAATAAAATCCATTCAAACACAAACTCCAACACCTCAGGCTACAAAGTCATCCACTGAAACCTTTTCATCTGACAAGATTATTTTGACAACTTTTAATATTGAAAAGGAATTGGAAAGGGTCAAGATTCATATACCTTTAGCTGAACTTTCTAAAAGCACTGGTTATAAAAATGAGGTGTCTAAATGGATATAGTCCTCTAGTGTAGATGCTGAGGGAGATGTTATTAGTTTGCAAGATGAAAAACCCTCAGTAGTGTTTGACCCTAGTTCTGATATGATTGATGAATTGTTCCACCATTTTATGTAACTTTAAAAGCTCATGACTTTCTTTTGTATAACTGCATGCTAGATTGTGGAGCTTCTCATAACATTATGCCGAAGGTAATTATGGACCAACTTTAGTTACAAGTTACCTGTTCTTATCATGATCTTTACACCTTTGATTCAAAGAAATTACCATGCCTAGGATTGATCAAAGACCTAGTTGTGACCTTAGCTCAAATACTTGTCAAGTGTATAGTTTTAGACATAGTTGTCACTGATATTCCTGCCAAGTTTGGCATGCTCCTATCTAGATCATGTTGTGAAAAACTTGGAGGATCACTTTAGATGGACATGTATTTTTCTATTATTCCAGTCTACGGAGGTGAAAATTTAAGGTTATATAGGGAAGTCAAATTCCTTCATACTGTTTGTAGGTTTGATCAAGTAAAAAACCACCCTATCTATGCAATAGATCAAGATTTTGGTTGCTTTCAGTTATCTTCACAAAATTCATCAAACACTCAATTCGCCATTGAAAATATAGTTTCCAAACCTAAAATTATAGAATCAGATATCTGGAAACTTTACTTTGATGGATCTTGCTCAAAGGAAGGAACAGGAGCAGGAATTGTTTTAATTTCACCAAATAAAGAAAACATTACTCAGTCATGTAAACAAGAATTTGAGGTCACCAATAATGTGGCTGAGTATTAGGCTTTTCCTCTTGCTCTTGAGCTAGCTAAGAGTATAAAGGTTCAAAACTTGAGTGTCTTTTATGATTATGAGCTTATAGTTAAGTAGGCTAGAAACGGTGCCAAAAAAAACACCCAAGGCTTAGGTCCTATAGAAATGAAGCTTGGGACACAATTGAAAATTTCTTCCAAGTATTTAACATAACTGCTATTCCCAGAGATGAAAATATGCATGCTGACTCACTAGATGTCTCAGTAAGCTCTTTCAAAATCCCCGAGCCAGTATTGTTAGAGTACTAAATTCAAGTCAAGTATAGACCATCAATTCATGATAACCTTAAACACTGGCAGATTTTTGAAGATGATGAAAAATTAAAATCTTTCATTCAAGTCATTGATGAATTCTCAAATACACAAATTGAAGAAGATCAAAACGATGTTCAAGAATAATTTCACCTAAATCCAGAAACTTCATTCAGTCCTAAATTTTTTGATCATGATATCATCCAATTATCTAATAATTTTATTCCTGCAGGATTAGTTCCGTTGAAAAAACTATTTGATAATCATGATGTCTCTAAAAATCCCTTGTTTAAGTCGCTTGAAGAAGAAATCGAAGAATGAAATATTGGGACTTCGAATGATGTGAGAAATGTTAAATTGTCATCAACTTTAGATTTGGATGTAAAAATAAAATACTTGAATCTTCTTAAAAATTACAAATATCTTTTTGCGTGGTCTTATAATGAGTTAAAAACTTATGATACATCATTGATTGAGCATACGATTCCTTTGAAACCAGAAGAAAAACTCTATCAACAAAAACTAAGAAGAATCAATCCCATACTACTTCCAACCATTGAGAAAGAACTTAAAAAGCTGCTTGATGCTCTTATAATAGTACCTTTAAGGTATTTTGATTGGGTAGCCAACCTAGTTCCTGTGAGAAAGAAAAATGGTGAGATTAGGTTATGTGTAGAATTCTGAAATCTGAACAAATCATCTTTAAAGGATAACTATCCATTGCACAAAATGGATCATCTACTTCAGAAAGTTTTAGGTGCAAATAGGATTTCTATGCTAGATGGATTTTCTGGTTACAACCAGATCATGGTAAGTCAAGCTGACCAAGACAAAACTGCTTTCGCCACACCTTGGGGTACATTTATGTATGCTAGAATGCCATTTGGGTTAACCAATGCCGGAGCCACTTTCCATAGAGCCATGGACCTAGCATTTGTAGGTAACACATATGAATTTACTGTATTTAGATGATTTAACTATTTTCTCCGTTTCTGATGAAAATCATTCAAAACACTTGAGCAAGGTTTTTGACAGGTGTAGGAAATTTGGCATATCCATCAATTCGAAGAAATCTTTATTTTCTGTAAAGGAAGGGAAATTACTAGGGCATATAATCTCCAAGGAGGGAGTTATAATTGACCCAAAGAGAGTTTCAGCTATTTAGACCCAATCTAAGGAATAAGAAAAGGATACAAACCTTCCTTGAAAAGATTAATTTTCTTAGAATATTCATCCCTAATTATGCACAGATAGTTAAGGATATAACTAATATGCTAAAGAAAAACAATGAAGTGAAATGGACAATTTTTGATAGATATGCTTTTGATCAGATCAAAAAGTCTATATCTAAGGCACCTACATTAGCTAGCCTTGATTATTCTTAACCTTTTAGCATATTCTCTTTTACATCCAAGACAACCTTAGCTATTGTACTTTTACAGAAGAACAAAAATGGTGATGACCAATCTATAGCCTTCTTTTCCAAAGTTATGAGGGATGCTAAACTTAGGTATGATATCATTGAAAAATGAACTTATGCCTTAATTCAAGCCCTCAAAGCCTTTAGAACCTATGTCCTACATTGACACAATACATCTTATGTCCCTAATCATACTGTTAATTTTTTTTTTGACCTAGCTTGATATTGATGGAAGAAGAGGGAGATGGATTGCTAAAATCCTTGAATTTGACCTTGAAATTAAAACCACAAAGCTAGTAAAAGGCCAAGGCTTGGCCAAATTGTTAGCTGAGTCCAACTACAAAGTATTGGGGATAAATCTAGCTTCTGAAATTTCATTTGGGGAGAATCCACAAGAACCTTCCTTAATATCAGGGGAGAATCCACAAGAACCTTCCTTAATATCTGAGGAGAATCCACAAGAACCTCCTCCTCTTATAGAAGGGCAGAATACACAAGAACTTCTTTCTTCAAATCAAGCCATTCTTGTTTACATAGATCAAAAATATCTACTCCCTGATTGGTACTCTGATATTGTGCAGTTTCTTAGGGATTTTCAATGTCCAACTGAGCTTAATTTGAAGCAGTGCAAAGCCCTGAAACTTAAAGTAGTAAAATACTGCATTATCAATGCTAATCTATACTGGAAATACCCTCTTAATATCCTTCTTCTTTATTTAACTGAAAATGAAATAGAGGGAATTATAGATCAATTCCATGTAGGGTTTTGTGGTGGACACTATGCATAGAGAGAAACAACCTACAAAATTTTAAAAGCAGGTTTCTACTAGCCCACATTTTTTAAAGAAGTTGGAGCAAGAGTAAGTTGTTGCATACCATGCCAATTATTTGCAGGAAAATAGAAACTATCAACACTTCCTTTGGTTCCAATATCAGTTCATGCTCCTTTTCTACAATGGGGGTTGGACTTTATAGGGGAAATTCATCCACAATCAAGTAATCAACACAGATGGATTTTAACTGCTACAGACTATTTTGCCAAGTGGGTAGAAGCCATACCCATTAAAATGCAACCAGTACTATTGTGATTAAATTTCTTGAAGAAAACATCCTAGCAAGATTTGGATGTCCTCAACATATTGTTATAGATAATGTAGCAGATTTCAACAATGTTAAAATTATTGAGTTCTGTCAAAAGTATTCAATCCTATTACACCATTCTACACCATACTATCCATAGGGTAATGGGCTAGCAGAGTCTTCCAACAAGAGCTTAGTTAAGGTCATTAAGAAGACTCTTGAAGACCATAAAAAGAGTTGGGACAACCATCTAATCCATGAAATTTGGGAAAACAAAGTTTCTCCTAAGAGATCAACAGACAAGTCTCCTTTCCAATTAGTTTATGGAAAGGAAGCAATTTTTCCTACTCATTTAGCTTTACCTGTTATGAGATTCCTTCAGGAATCCTATGAAGAAAAAGGTCATTTCTCAAGAAGGATTAATAAAATTATTGAGTTGAATGAAGACAGGGATGGAATTCAGTACAAGCTAAGGAAATACCAAAATAAGATGAAAGAACTGTTTGACAGAAAGGCTAGAAAAAGAAATTTTAAGAAAGGTGACCTAGTGCTTAGATGGGATACTAGGAGAGAAGATAAAGGCAGGCATGAAAAATTTGACAAACTTTGGTTTGGTCCACTTAGCATTGTAGAAGTCAAAGGAAATAATACATTCATCCTACAAAATTTGGAAGGAGAGTATTCCTCATTGCCAGTTAATGGGAAATACTTGAAACATTATATTCAGTATTAATTTTTCATCCATTCATTCATCATCTGTAAATATTCAGAGAGTTTATTTTATTTTTGAAAAAAAATTCTAGTGAGTATATGTTTCAACAAAGACTACATAGCCCGAGGAGAAGGCACTTGAACCTTCTTGTTCTCTGCATCCCACAGGGGGAAGTAGTCCCTAGCTACAGCCGATATTGTAACATTATTTGGTTTTGATAAGTTAGTATATTAGCCAAAAATAATTTTAAAATGTTAAGTTAGGATATGGATGCAAAAGAAAGAAAAGTTAAAATGTTAGGACAATTTAATGTTTTATAGGCATCCATATCAATAAAATTATAGGTGTTAGCTTCCCTAAAAAAATAAGGAAAAACAAAAATAAAATGTTAGGGAAGAAAAAAGAAAAGAATGGCTTCATTTCATATTTTTATAAATGCACAACCTGCTAGTCAAAATGCTCCACATTGGGAAATGTCAAATGATATCTTCATGTGCAGAACAACAAGGCAAAGGAGTAAAGGTTTTACTCTAAAAAGTAATATATCAATTAATTTTGGTGTATTAATCCCCTATCCCTAAGTTTTAAAACCCCAAATTTTCCCCTCAACTCATACTTTGCTCCACCCACCTATTCTTAAGTTTATTACCCCCCTCATACATTACAAATATTCCCCACTATGTAGTAAATTAATTCTCGCCAAACCTACCAAGAGAAACCTGTCACCATATGATTAAATCTCTACCACCTCTCCCCTCATCTCCGCTCACCTCACAAGATCTGACAACCCATGTTGTATTTCGGCCCCCCCGCTCACCAATCCGAACTTTACCGTCGGGGAGGGGGTGGGGGGGGGGGGGGTCTGTAATGGGTAGTATTCGAAACGTGCCCACCCCTACGTGTCAACACCACAACTTTTTGGACCCCCCTCGTGCGAAACTGTTAATAGTTTCCCACCCCCCTTGGAAAAGAAGTTTCTATGCCTCCTGATACCACTTCTCTACCAATTTCGCTCCCGCCACTCACCTTTCGCCATGTCATTTTCTCATTAACTCCACCAATTACATCTGTTCCCTCCAAAATTAAGTCATTAAGAAGTAAATGGTTTAGTTGTTAATCCAATAGACCTACTCCACCTTCAATGAAAAAATCAAATTGTTATATAAACCTCCCTTTTACTCATTAACTGGTTACTAAATTCATACATTGTCATTGTTATTGCTTTGTTACAGGTTTGTTGGACTAAACTTCAACATTTTCACCCACCAATGACACTATCTGCTCACTTTTTTTCATCTTATTTCCTCTGTTCTTGCCCCCAAAACCTGACTCCTCTGTGTGTATTGAAACCTCCAGTCCAATATTCACTATTGTCCTTAGCCTTATCCAAATATGCCTCCAAAGGACAAGGGACCAGAAGAACCTGTCAATTCTATGATCTATCCTCCTATTGATTTTCACCACATCCCTTTGGCTAACAGAGACCATAAAATCCATGAAACTCTCTGCGAATTTGACCTATTTGAGATGTATTGCTGGGTTGAAGACAAATACATTGAAGAATCTGATGACATTCAGTTGTGGGAATCCAATTTACACCATTACATTTTTCCTCCTACCCACAACACCCCAGAATTTCTTAGGAAGTGTCATGCATCTTATTTTCCAAGACAAATGGCCATCATTACCCCCACTAGAGAATTTTTGTTTACTATCACTCCTAAATACATAGACCAGATGATGCAAGCCCCCACAGTAGAGAATGCCACCCCCTTTTCCTATGAAGCACTTGTTGAATTGTACCAGAAATTAGAATTTGCTAAAAGGGCCAAAACACTTGAACTTTTCTTGACAGAAGATGCCTCATTTCCAAAGAAAAATCCTCCCTATCCCTCATCTATTTTCCTTGAGAGAGCCAAGCAAATTATCACATTCATCTCTTACCTCCTTGGCTACTACTCAGATCAGTGGGTAGATGAGCCCAACATAGGATTTTTGTCCATTTTCTTTGTTGATTCTAAGCCCTCCATCATGTTTAACTTTAGCCAATTTCTTGCAGATTAAATTCATCAATAGCTTATTAAATTCCCAACTGAGGAGGTATTCAAGTATGGTTTTGTGTTAGTTTATATGTTCTTATACTTTCAGGGAGACAACATCAACCTTGCTTTACAAAAGCTAGATGAAGAAGGAAATCATCAATTATTTATCTTTTGGACTACACTAGTGATGAAGGAACAAAAGGAATATACATATAAACAGTTCATAGAGATGTTTGTGCATCCAGAAATCAGTCTCATAGGCAACATGATAGAACCGAGGATCAATGAGGAAATTAGAAAGGTGTTTAAGCTATCCAACCAAGTTCAGACAGGGGATTGGTACCTCTATCAAAACTAGACATAATTGAGAATATTTGGGTGTGAGCTTGCACCTTACAAGCTGCCTAAATTCCTCCCAATGAGGATTTTTGCTCTAGAGTACATAAGGCAGATGCTCAATATAGATGAGATCCACTTTGTAGTAGCCAAGAAGAAGTCCCAATTCAAAATTAAAACACAAATTTGGCCTTTCATTTGCAACAGCAAGGTAGTAGGGGAAGAAGCAGATAAGCTACTAAAAGAAATTCAGTTCAACCTTAGCTTCACCTAGTCATATGATCCATTAGGGATCATTTCTAAATTAAGAGTAGAAACCAAATCTACTGCTTATTTTCACACAGCCAGACCAGAGATAGAGAAGTACAAAAACCAGCTAGAATGGGTTGAGAATACCCTACAAGAGGCAGAGGAGAAGCTAGTATCATCCTCTACAATGCAGACTCCTACAATGTAGGATAAAATAGTTAAGAGAAGTAGAGAAGAAGATTCCCCTTTAGGGATTGGAATTTTCAGTGAAGGATTTAAAATTATATTAAGGAAGAAGGCCAAGCTTAGTTCCAAACTAAGCCTCAGCAAGGACTCAGAGCAGGAGAACATTATCACCACTAATGAGCCACTTGTTTCCTCATTAGTGGGTGATTAGACCACAGTGTCTCCCACTACCTCTATAAATTCACAAGAGCATAAACAAATTATGTAGACCAATGCATCTACTACAGGGGAGACAGAGAAAAGTATAATGGAAATTTTTAAGGAGATAAAAGTAAGGAATGAGGCCTTAAATATTAATACCTACAATTAGTTCTGGAAGCAAACTTCCAATTCTCAAAGTAGGCTATTGTCAGCCTTTGATTCAAAGAAAGATAGAATGCAAATGGCATTCCTCCAGTTACATGTTCCCCAACCCAAGGCAACATCATGCTACAAGAAGACAACATTTGAGCTTGATGTAAAAGACATACATCCCATTGACCAAATGGAGATGCATAAGAAGACCGGGGAATGATATTTGCCACTGTCACTAACACTGCTATGATTTTTTCTAAACTGTAGGTTACATTAGCCAATGTTCAATCCCAACTGAAGATGGAGAAGGTCTCTGCACTTGCCAAAGACACCAGGATCAAAACTCTGGAGGACTTGGTGACTAAAGTGGGTTATGACCCAGAAAACATCAATGTTGTTGAAGAGCTTGTAAAGAAAAAGAATTTATACATAGTAGCATTAAGGAAGCAGTTAAAATTGCCAGCAACAGAAGATCCTCTGGCTAAGGATATTGAAGAAACAAAGACACAAAAGGTGGATATGATAAAGCTCATCATGGAGCATAGTGCAAAATTGAAGAAAATGGAGACATAGATGGAAAATTTGATTAAAAAAAGGAGCAAGCTGCCAAAATGACTGTTGTCCCTTTGGAAGCACTCCCTATCACAACCATTCCTATAATCACACCTTCTACAACAAGCACAGGGGATGTTGCAGATCAGTTGATCAATGCATTACAAAACATGTCTCTCCAGACCAAAGAGATCAAAAGGTTGTAGGATCAAGTCAAACTTCTATAGGATCATCAGACAAAGACTGAGACTTTTCATGCAGCAGAGATATAGAGACCCCAAAATCAGATAGAGGCATGGAAGAAGTCAACAACTGAGTCTTCTATTGGCTACACACTACCCCATGTTAAAGAAATCATATGGAACAATATAATTGAAGAAATAGATGAAATATGGTCATGTATCTAGATTATATTCGAGCACAAGGAGTTGATGGAGAAATCCAAGAAAACCATTTCCACTATCAATGTTGAATTAGGAGAACTTCTTGCTATAGGAAACAACATCATAAAGTTCCTCAATTCCAAAAACAGATATGAGCTGGATGATCTAGGGGTAGATGATATAATAGAAACCATCCTAGAAGTAAAGAAAGTTCTAACAAATAAGAACTTGGTTGTACAACTGACAAAGAAATGTCACACTCTAGAGGTAGCAGTTAACAGGTTTTTCACAAGAATAGATGCATTGAACAAGAAAGGTATGATTTCTTTATTTTTGATCAATGACAAATTAATGACCAGGGAAGACTACATGAAGAAGCTTCAAGACATTGCCAAGGATACAACTAAGTCTTCAAACGTCAAAGGTTCTATGATAGGGAGAGATTTTTATGAAGCTATCAGCAACATGAGTTTTATCCAACATGAGATAAAATACATTTTTGCAGTAAAACCCACTTTTTCTCGGTATACTGAGGTAGATGAGATCTACCGCAAGGTGACAAAGATTTATATTCCAGATGAAGAGTAGTGGGACAAATTGTGTGAATTCTAGGATTAAAAAGACAGGTCAACTTCACTAGTGCAACACCCGAATAGTGGCCACTCAACAATTGTTCTTCTCCAAAGCAGGGCCAGATGTTCAGATCACTTCACCAGATTCATTCCTTTTGATTGCATTAATTATTTTATGTTAATTCAAAGTTAATAATAGAATGCCATGTCACTCAGGCATTAATTGTAATATTTTTGTAAATTTTGTTTAAATACTTCATTCTGTCGAAGTATTCAAGGTTAAACCCTTGAACAAGTGATCAAGAAAATTTGTACTAATATGGAGAATTTTTGAGATAATAAGAGATTGTGGATCAGCCTCATATGGTCTGTCTCTGAGTGAGCTATATTTCATCTTGTTTATTTATTATTTTTTCTTCATATAAATCATGTCTTTTGTAGTTATCTGATTTAAAATTTAATTGAATTTCAGTTTCATTTTGAATCCTCTCTGAAGTTGTAATTTAAATAAGAGATAAATTTAGAGAACTATTTGACATTGTAAATTCCTCTTTGAGAATAAAATTTCACTAGATCTCTGTGATAGTCTGTTTCTATTTTGCTGATTAAGAAAACAATGTTTTCTTAATTTCTTCTTATAAATGGTTAAATACTCATTTTGAATATTAAATCAATTATACATATCCATATTCTACTTATCCATCCCTCTAAAATCAAAATAACCATGTGCGTTTAAAGCACAACCTTTTATTTTATTAAGAATCTATCTAAGTTTAAAGCACCTCTTTATAAACATCTGAATGGTCATCCAATCATTTAAAACAACAAAACATTATAGATGCTTTGGCATAACTAATTTACGTTAGGTTATCTCAAGGGACAACAAAAGGATTTACCTCATTATTTGTCTTCTGTAAAGGAAATTTGAACCTGTCTGATTGATAAAATAACATAAGATAAACCAATACTGACTGATATTCGAATACACCTTCAGCTTTGAAATTTACAAATTGATCATGCATTGCATTGGACACAAATTGACAGTAATTGAAAATAATGGATGGCTTTTTGCAAACACAGAAAATTGAAAAAAATCCCTAAACTATTTCATGTTCCCATTAATCATTATAGTACCCAAGCAGTTTTACTACCATAGAAATTACTTGTTTGGACATGTTTAGGAAGATTGAGACTATGTATGGGGGGTTGGTCTAGGGTAATTCAACATTTTTAAGAAGGAAACATTTGAATATTTGCACTCTCTGAGGGAAAGTCAACTTTTTGTATAATTCCATCAATACATCAGCTAAGAAAGGATGATGGGAGGCTTGGTATTGAATTTGTAAGGCACGCCAAATACTTTCAGGGGAAATGTAGAAGAAGAATTTGTTATTTTGGGAAATAACAACTTTTTGGCTTGGTAGGTATTAGTGATGGCACCAAATGTAGAATTAAGGGGGAAAGTGAGTTTGGGGGAAAATAAATTGAGGGAGAAGGGATCCCAAACTTTCATATCATCGCTTCTGTCAATGAATTTTTGTTTGGCCCAGTTGTAAAGTTCGTAAAGGTTGAATTCACAATGGGTCTCGAAAATTTTATATTGGGTGTCGAATAGAGGGGAGTTATAAAAATCAAGGACAGGGGGGAACAATGGGATTTTTCTCTAGAAATTTCCCCTTTCTTTGCATGTTGACATATTGGAAATGAAATAATAAGAAGGTACAAAAATCATACCATAGAACACTTGATGAAAAGAATTCTAAAGAACAAGGTTAGCTGGGTGAAATTTGGTCGTCTTTGTGGAGGAAAAACTGTTGTAGAATGTTGATAGTTGATGGTAGCTCAATCTTCGACCTGCAGAATCAATGGTATGGTTAAAGGAGTGAATTGCAAGCTTCTAGTGGTTTTTATAGCAGTTTGATCGGTTGTATAATGGAAAACTTAACGTTATGGTGCGGGCAAAATTTATTGAGAAAACGGATAAGCAACGGGAACTTTAAATGCAACAACATTCAATATTGGATTTGGTGGTAAATATTTGAAAATTAAACGACTGGTCGATGTGGAGGTGGTGATCTGGCAGGACAAACGGAAGGAGTGGGGTGGCGGATGAGAAGACAGGTAATGGGAGTGGTGTGGCAGATGTAACGAATAGTTGGCAGGAGATGGAGGTATTTCGTGTGGGGGGGTGTAGGTGGTAAGTAGTTTTGAGAGGGGACTCTCTGAAATGCTTCAAAGGTTGCGATGTAGCTCCAAGTGGTTTGGTTGAAAACCAATTTTTGGGCTCCCCTCCTCGTGTTAATCGTTGTGAGTGTGGGGGGGTGCAGGTGGTAAGCAGTTTTGGGAGGAGACCCCCCAAAATACTTCAGGGCTGCCACGTCACTCCAAGTGTTTTGGGCGGAAACTATTCCCCCCCCCCTCTTGTTAACTGCCAGGATTGCAAGGGGGTGAAATTATCCCTTCGTCATAGATCTTGGTGAGACTAATCTAGGCCATCAGTTTGAGTGCTCCATTTAACCGAAAACAACAAACAAAACTTGTCATATTATTTTATATCACAATACATTATAACCAAGTTTTAAAAATACTGTATGAAATTGATATTTTTAACTTTAAAGCGACATTTTGATTGACTCGCTATAGGGGCTTATTTTTTATTTTCTAATTTTTTATTCTTTTCTTTTGTTTTCACATATATAATTTTTATCGCCTATTTATTTCTTTTTCCTTTTTCTTTCTCTCTTTATATCATATTTTTTATTTTTCTTCTTTCTTTGAACTTTTGAAAATAATTTACAGAATGTAATAATTATTAACAACATCTCATGGGAGAAAAGCAATAGATAATCATCATTTGATCCTATAAATTATAGGACCCTAAAAACAACGAAGAAACAATAGAATATTTGAGGAGTAATAGATGAAAATCATGATGATAATGTGGAGGCTAAGGAGTCAAGAAAATGCTTTTGGGGGCGGGAGGGCAGGTGTGGGGCGCCTTGTTTCTTCATTTCATCCTCTATAGAAAACTTGGGCATGGGCTGCAAGAAACATGTCTTCAAATGTTGTATGTCCAAAGAGGTCAAGTAGAGTCTATAGTTATATCGAAGTAGTAAAAAATGATAACAACAATAATGAAATTTCTAAGGATGTTTTGAAAACTAACATAGGACTAAAGCGATGGGTATTTAGGAGACATAAGATGCATAATTGTGTCAATAAGAGCATAAATGTTTTAGGGGAAATGTTTTCTCTTATAGAAAAGGCTACTAGGGTAAAGGAATGCACCTTTGAATCAATGATCTTTGACCACGAAAATGTGATGAGAAGTCCAAGTTGACAAGGACCGAAAATCAAAAAGTCAAGGCAAGGTCTATTAGAAATTTTTGGATTTGGTAGTAAAAAGCATAAAGTTGGTTTAGAATATTTGTTTAGAGGTCAGAAATGGAAGAAAGGAAGACCATGCCCCATTGTGAAAAGAAACGGGAAATCACGTGATGGTTACCGAATGCGGGTGCTTCCTTCCACACCAGGAAAATCGAAGGATTTTTCTTCAAGCCATGTTAAGCAAATTGTTCGATTGGTTTTGTCTTAGATGATAGAAATGGCATGGTGGCCCCAAACCTGAAAGTGTTTTATTGGAATAGAAAAGAGAATTGTCTATAGTCAGAATCCTTGATAACTTGTGAGGGAATTTTGTGTACATGTTGTAATAGGATTTTCTCTCTAAGAAAATTTGAAGCTCATCCTGGGAGTAAGAATCACCAGTTTTCTGTAAAACTCGTGTGGAAGATGGCAAATATTTACTGCAATCCTAAATGCATGTACTAGAAAATAACTTGTTTAAGAGGCATAGAGATTTTGTGATCACTATTCATCCTCATTCCATTTAGAGTGAATTAAAATGGAGTATGTTATGTCAGAACTTTATATCATTATCTTCCTTGTATCTTTTAGTTGGATAAACATTTTCACAATTAATAATAGTTCACTCCATGGGACTTTTTCTGAGGTTGTGTATTTCTATAGTTCGTTGGTTTTGGTTGATGTATTCTTTTTTCTTCAGGACCATATTGTGTTTCTTTTTGTTGCATAAGGTTCTGAGGTTCCATGTCCACAATTTTTTTTTTATTTTTATTTTATTTTATTTTATTTTTCAGTTTTGAAATGGGATTATTGTTATCACTTTCTATGCTTTAAAAGCTAGAGATAACAGAAGTTGAGTTGGAAGAACATTTTTTTGATCATTGTAAAGATAAATTACTTTATCTAAAATGATGAAATATTACTCTTATGTTTGGGCTTGTTCTTTTTCAACTTCGATAAATGTTTTGTTAGAAATAGTGGTTTGTTGTTATATGTAAATATTTATATGATAATGAATGACAAATACATTAAGGAATTTTCTATCCCGTCCACACTACTTTTTGGGCATTTTCGGTTCCAAGACAAGCTAAGATAATTGTATTATCTTGGACATTTTCAATTTCAAGACAAGATGAGATAATTATATTATTGTTCAACAAGTACCACAAAAGTAGGTCAATGGGACTAAAAAGTATAGTGCATGTAATGATGACATCACAAGTGGTTGATAAGATACAAAAACTATCTTAGAGCTCTAGAAATAAAAAATCAACTACACATGTGTGTTGTGTGTAATGCACAAGTGCTCACATCTATAATTCTTCGTATTGTTTTTTGTTGAAATGGTTTTTCATAAATGTATTTGATACTATCGATTCTCTTCCTTCTTTAACTACTTAAAACGCCAATGATTTGGGTGTGCAGGGTCTTGAAGCCTCATAGTTTATTGGCGGATAAGCAAAGGGTGGTTGTAAACATGACAACCTATGTTATTTGAGAGAGTACTAAGCATCTTTGTGCATTGGTACTTCAACTGACTCATGAACAAACCCAAATGTTAATGAATTTATACAGTCATTCAGTGTGAACAAGACTTGGGGTTTCATTGTATGTTGTAACTCTATATCATTGCGAGTTTCTATTGAGCAATTTTTTATTATTGTTTTAACAATTGAATCCCTTGGAATTTATCTTCCAGGATTTCTACTCCCAGCGAACTACTCTTATGAAACGTTGCTTCCTTCCATAAACATAAATTTGGAATTAATAATTCACTCTAACCCTCTTCCATCTTCTCATTGTAGGTGTGTTCAACGTTCCTATTTTCTTAGATGATATTTCTAGCAAGCCACAGGTGGAGTTACCTAAATTTCATCTAGTAGGAGAGAGTGATGCAGTTCCTCTTTTTCCATCTCGGGCAAAGGAAAAAATTTAGCAATGTTGGGAATTGACAAAGATATGTTTTGTGCCTACTTTGTACCCTTTTCATTAGGGATGCAATTATATGGCTTCTCAACAAACTCATCAACAAATTTCATGGGTGTTCAAAATAGTTAGCAACACTATGTATGGAAACCTTCCTATCCTTTCAACTCTTTTGTTGAAGCCTATCATAGCATATGATCCAACTGTATCATAGTATTTGGGCCAAATTTCAGATTTGTGCACACATTGTGAAAAACGTGTTTTACAATTGTGATGAAACCTCAAGAAATGCATACTTAATGTTTGAATTTTTTGAATGTGAGGAACCACATCAATGTAGACCGATGTTTGGCAAGTATGTATATCATGTAGAAACACTTATTCCATGTGCATTCTGAATCTAGATCTTCTAGCCACATTACTATTGATTATGTATTTTAGGATCAAGGAGTTGACCAGGAGTAGTGTACCTCCTCTATGGAATAGTAATATATAGGATTGCTTGTAGTTTATAACTAAAATTCATAAAAAATATTTTGATATCTAAATTTATCATGCAATTTCTTTAGTTTCTATTTTTCACCATATTTGACAGGTTTGTAGTAGCCTTGTATCCAATCTATCATGTGCTAGAGGGGAAATTGCATGCATCATTTAAGCCTACATAGCAGATGATTCAATTGTATAAAAGTTTTTGGGCCCAAGTTTAGAGTCGTTCACACATCGTGAAAAACATGTTTGTAGTTGTGATGAAACCTTGGGAAATATCTACTTACTATCTGAATTTTTTGAGTGTGAGCAATCACATCAATGTAGACAAATGTTTGACAAGTATGTATATCATGTAGAAACATTTATTCTATGTGGATTTTGACTCTAGTTTTTCCAATCACATTACTGTTGATTATGTATTTCAGGATCAAGGAGTTAAATAGGACTAGTGTAGCTCCTCTGTGGAACATTAATATATAGGATTTCATTTAGTTTACAAATAAAATTCAACAAGAATTATTTGGATATCTAACTTTATCATGCAATTTCTGTAGTTTCTATTTTTCATCACGTTTGAAAAGTTTGCAGTAGCCTAGTACCCAATCTATCAAGTGTTAGAGGGGCAGTTGCATGCAACATTTTTGACTTACCATTCACTTGGTTGTTTTTCTCATAGAAATTACCATTGTAACCCACTTGGAGGCACCCATTCGAGTATTGTAGCTCCAACAGTTGGTATGCAAAGTTATAGTGGTGAGGTCATCATCATTTTTCAACAATGTAGTGTTCTCCCTCCATAGTGATATTTCTTCCAAGGAGAACATCTGTCTAAACTTTCTTATTGCTAGTTAGTAGTAAACAGTGAAGACCTATTTTTTATTATTAATTGCCATTACTTTTGAGCACACAATTTATCTGTTATTCTACTATGGTCTGTATGACATAAAAATTTATTACTTTTCCATGTATTCATTTTATCATATACATACTGATGCTCACATGCATGTGTCTTTTATTTTCTTACATATAGTTGTGCTTTGAAAGTTTGATATTGTAAATGCATGAGTTTCCCAAATAATGGCTTCATGGACATACCAATTCTTGTTTGTCATTTACTTCTCCTTTCATATGAGGGGTTGATTTGTTATTAGAAGTTTGGTAATGCCATTGATGTAAGAAGTTAAAGTTATCCCTTTATTATAAATACTGGAAACCCAAAGCAAGAGAAGTGTCAAAGATGGTCTCAAACTTTAACAAGAATTTTGTAATTGTATTTTTTTAATTTCAAAATTAAAGTATGAGACCAAATTTGACACTTCTTTTTCTTTGGGTTTCTAGTATTTGTAATGAAGGGGAAACTTTAACTTCTTATGTCAATGGCATTACCAAACCTCTAATAAGAAATCAACCCCTGAAAGAGAAGTAAAATGACAAACAAGAATTTTTATGGCCATGAAGCCATTATTTGGGAAACTCGTGCACTCTCAATATCAAACTTGAAAAGCACCAACACATTTATGATTGAAAGTGAACAATTTGAGAGCTGAAAATTTAAATGTGAAACAAAAATGAAGAGAGGATTCTTTAAGCGGTTTACATGGATTAACATTAGATTAATAAGTTTTAAAACATATTAAAATAAATTTGAAAATTGTTCATGTTGTTCTCAACCAAAAAATAAATGTCCTCGTCTATATACCAAATATTATTAACATTTAATAATATGCAACCAATTTTTACTCTGCCCATCTCCTTTTAACATAATTGAATTTTTTTCACTCACACTAACCACTATGTTTTTTTGGTCTATTGCAAAATCATAATCATTGAGTGCATTTCCTTTAGGATAAGGGGTGATCAATGCACTATGCTCTGTACTAGTATTGCTATTGGTAGAAATTGGAGAGTCAAAAATATTTGGAAGCTTACTTTTAACTGATCCTAATCTGACACTATACAAAGATGATGTAGGAATGCCAGTGAGGGGACAAAAATTAATGGGTGTGCTTTGCCCTATTTCTTGGAAAAAATGAATGTTGTAGTTATCTTTTAGGAAATTAAATGGCTCCATTTATCTTTCCTTGTAAACATATTTCCACTGACAATCTAAAGTTACAAATAAGAAAGTTAGGCGACAAAAAAATTAAGTTAGCCATTTTTGTTTCTCTAAAATAAATCTCATTTTGTTTCATGCCATAAATCAAAAGGTTGATTCAATAAAAGATATGTAACATACCATATGTACCAAATCCATGCCCAATGAGTTCTTTGAAATTTTTTTACCAAAATAATAACTATCAGGAGATGGTGTCGACTTCACCAGATGCTTGTTTTGCGAGGTGGAGGTATTACATCTAGAGATCGATTTATCTTCATGCCTGTGTGTGACAGATCTTGCACTCATTAACTTGTCCACCATTTTTCTACCAAGTATAACATGTATCATCATATCTGTGCCATTAGTATGTGGTTTCCTGATTCTCAATGTAGATCAGTCATTATGATGACTCTCATTTGAGATTCTTCCTCTTGTGTCACTAGGAGAACATGACTATCTTCTTGACATACTACTTCAATAGGTTATTTCAGTAGTAGGTCTTATAGAGTTGGGAGCTCCACATATTCCCCACATGGTAGAAGATGCTCTCTTAAGCATTGTCGTTCTTAAATTTGGAGGCGTGTCAAGAGAAAATATAGGCAACAAAGGAGGATGAGATGGTCGGGATTTTGGTGAGGGGGAGTTTCCTTGGGAGGATGGTAGGTTTCTAGAGGGCATACAAGATATTTTTCTCTTAGAAGAAGATAAGACATGACAATAACTGCTCTGGATCAGGCTTGGAGTAGATGGTCATAAGAACGAGGGAGAGGGATAGTACGGGAAGGATGAAAGTAATGGAAGAGAAAGTAATGCTAGTAGTAACGACTGTCACGACCATTGGTTATATATCATCCATGTTCTAGGTGTATTGGGATACATTAATTTTCGCTAAGCGTTAATAAAAAATTGGATAAAGGGCAATCCGTTGAGTTGGGGCAGCAGTCCAATAGGGGCCTGTTCCACTTTCCCCTAATAGTAGATCTTGTAGGTGTGGATGGTCTAGACAATGATTTTGATGATGGCAATGTAGACCTTGATGCAAGCACCATAGATCTGCCTATAGGTGTTGAAGACCTAGATGAGGTTGGACATGTAGACCTTGTATTTGGGGAAGAATAATTTAATGTTGTGGGACTTGTAGACCTTGTTGTAGGTGTAGATGGACTTGATGATGTAGGGGTTAAGAATGTATTAAGGATCTTACACTTAGCATATTTGTTGAGATATTTGATGTGGAGGATATCATTTGACAAATAGTCAAACTGCCTCTCACAATGTTTAATGAAGACTTGTTATGCAAATTAGATAGGTGTGCACTATAAGAGATAAATATCAGAAATCATCTACTTCTTGCATTGATAAGGAAAAATTAAGCATGCCTTTCTCAATGTCGATATGAAATTCAATCATAATATTGTAAGCATATCTTAAGTAAAATAAGCTCTATAGAAAACAATGAATCCTGCACGAACCATTAAAGAGTTCTATTATTAGGGAAATAAACTATGTATTTCTAAATGGTGGACAAGTCGACCAGTCACTGTTGGAAAACTGCATTGCTTGTGTTACCTAGTTTTGTGCATTTTGAGCAGTTTCTTCAGATTAACAAAACTAGACAATCTTTTAAAAGAAGTGTATAACCCGACGAAATTTGCATAGAGTAAAAGGCTTTGAAATCGAAGTCAGACATAACAAGAGTTAATAAGTCCTCAACTATCTAAATTTATTTAAGAGTTGTGATTCCCCTATTTTAGCCTCTTATAAAGGTGCTCGATACAGAGACCTTAACCAAAACTATGCTTAACTACCTTCTAACCAGTGTCCAAAAATGAGCACCTTACTTAAGTTGTTGACATGTTCTTTTCAATAATGAGACATTTCATTCCATAGGTACAATGTAATTATGTGAGAATATGAAATATCGGGATTGGAAAATAGAGAGACACAACTCTAAGGTTTTGATGTGAAATGGTGCAAAAGGTATGCCAACATGGCATTTTAAAGATATTTCATTTATGAACTAACATGGTCTGGATCTTAGAAACTTGGTTTGATTAAATATCCATATTCAATTGTTTCATTTATATCTATATTCAATTGTTTGACTTTTGTTTTGATTCATTTTGGGTGTTTGAGTTGATGATATTGTCTTGATTATCTGTTAACATTTTTTTCATGTTTTTCATTCAACATGTGAGGCATGCAATTGTTTCAGCATCGAGTATACCAACTCACAATGAGACAAACCTAATAAAGTGTCTCCTCCTAGAATTAATACCTCTTCTATATGAACGAAATGTTGTCAAGGTATGGAATCAAACATGTGTAAGATCATGTTGATTAATGATTTTCTATTCATTAGATCTAGCATTGATAACCTATGATTATATAGTGCTCTCCTCTTCCTTGTTGCAACAAGAAATGATAAGGCTAATTGATCTTGGTCCTTCCAGGAACAATGTCGATGATGCGCTGGAGCTAAGAAAAATAACTTTTGAGTGTGTGGACACATTGCTAGATAATTGCCTCGATCACATTAATCCTACATCTTTCATAATTCAATCAGGATTCAGGCAAGAGATTTTTGGATTTTGTTTCTTCGTGAAAGTAGTGGGATAATTACAATGTTATGTAAAGATATAATTATTAGAGATGTACTCATTGGTTGATATGTGTGAATTCAAAGTGAAGAATCAATGGAGTCTTTATTTCATTCAGAGGTCTCTATTTCAATGCAATTGAGGAATGAGGAGATGCCTGAGTTACTGAATAGTATATCCAATTCAAAGAATATTGGTTTATTCAGCCTCTATTGCTTCCAAAAGGGTGTATTTAGTGCCTAATTAAGAGTTGGAATGGCATTTGGACAATATACACCTAATTAAGAGTTGGAATGGCATTTGGACAATAATGTGACAAGCTAATGGGTTTACCTTCATGGATTGGGAGTGTTAATGATGGTGCTAAGTGCACAGTTGCAAAATTCATTCCTCAACTACATCTCTCTATTGTTGATAACACTTCAAATTATGTTAATTCAATCTCCATCCTGTTTGGTTTTGAATTCTTTTATGAATTTATTGACAAGTTTACCATTGAGAAGATGACATGCATGTTGGTTTGGGCAAAGTTTTAAAAACATCATTCTCTTCATTACAGTGGTTTGGTTTTGGCCAGTTCTTTGTTATATTATCTCGAAGAGTTATACATAAATTACATAAACAATTAAGGAATCAATTGGTGTACCTATTTGGATTTATTTTAGTAAATCATTGTTTGTGATACAAATGTTGTAGGTGTTATAATTGATATAGTTGGAATGTAGATATTACACTCAATATCTATATGTATATTAACATTAACCATTGAAATTAAAATAGATCGTGTATATTGAAAATGATGAAGAATTCAATAAAACACTCTCCTAATTTTAAATAGAGTAATTTTAACAATAAACCCATCATATACAATTATAATCCTAGCACAATTCTGTAAAGTTTAAATTTCAAAGTTTTTCTCACAGAAACATTGATTAAGAAAAATAAAATGCATAAAATTTTTACTTCTATCTTTTGTACTACTCTTTCTTAAGCTTCCACTTTACAACATTTCCTTTGCAACATGTGATACAATTGCTAGTAATTAAATTTTAATCAATTCAAGAAGACTTCTTTAATCAAACATAGATCTTGTCTGCTATTAATTAGGAGCATCCTGATTCGAGAAATATCCTAAAATCCAATGAGTTATTAATTGTAGGGCATCCTTATTCTAGAAATATCTGAGAATCCAATGAGTTATTAATTGTGGGGCATCCTTATTCTAGAAATATCCCAGAATCCAATGGACACATGTCAATAGACGTTGTTGATGTTCTTTGGAACTATGGATATTTCGAAATATGCAACTGGGATAAGTTCAACATTAATTGTGAGATGGTTAAAATAAAATAAATTTCCAAAATGCCATGCTGCCTTTTGGCTTGCAAATAAGTCATATGGCTTTAATATATTTTTGAATGCCATTGATTGTTGCGACAAGAGGTATAGAGGTTGTGATTAGAAACCATCAATTAAGGTTAAACACTGTGTCACAGTCGCCTATCACTGATATGGATATGAATGCAGAGACGTAATTATTTCAGTATCCTAGGTAAAGTGCATATTTTTGGTTTCTCATTTTTTAAAGTGCCACAAATTCACAAGTGGAAAATTGCTAATAATTTGAATTGCAGTCTAATCCACCAAATGGGAAAGTACATGTTTAGTGTTTCGTAATTTCTAAAAGTGTCACATGTTAACGATAATGGCCAATAATGGAAATGGCAGTCCAATTTGTCAAGTAAAGAATTCCACTTCAATCAAAGTCATCAATTCCATGAGCCCTTAATACAAAGTTAATACGGTTTTGAATTATGAAAAAACAGGTGCACTTTGTTAGAATATGTAATTCTTTCTTGTTTTAGTTGTGATTATTTTTATTTGGAGGAGTCTGTTTTTAACTCTGTTTCTAAGATAAAATTACACACAACAATATATTCTCTATTATTAATGAATAAGGAAATTACACACATATTTATACAATCAATAGTTTCAAGATAGGAATTCTATCTTGGACGTACACTAGTGTGGTTGAGAGATTATCTCAACCACACACTAAACTAGGAGAAACTAAATTCCTATTATGTAGGAACAAACTCCTCAAATGGAGAATTACAACCATAGACAAGTAGGAATTAATTATTTCTAACTCCGCCCCTTAATGACTACTTGTCATGATTGTCAAATCCACCACCATCAGGTGAATTGCATGTACAGAACTCCCAAAAAACAAAGAGAGATCAGTGCCTTTCTAAGCCAAATATTCATGTCCAAATAACAATCGCAAACAGTGGCGCTGATTGCGCCTTTCGACGCAATTGTCAGATAGAAAAGTGCACCAACCCTCTTATGTTCAGACACACCAATATCTGAGACCGTGAGCCAGGTGTTACTGCAGTCCACCTGCTCCTACGAGCACAAAGCTACCGTGTACACGTTAGCCATTCAGACAATATGCCACCACCGGGAAAATCCGATCTACCACCACCGGGCAAATCCGCCAACTTCAATATGCCACCACTGGGCAAGTTCGATCTACCACCACCAGGCAAATCCGCCAACTTCAATATGCCACCACCGGGCAAGTCCAATTTACCACCACCAGGCAAATCCGCCAACTTCAATATGCCACCACCGGGCAAGTCCAATTTACCACCACCGGGCAAATCTGGAACTTAAATGTGCCACCTCCGGGCAAATCCTATATCCACTAAGACTCTATATGTGATTTCTGGCTCACCATCACTTTACAGTGACAAAAAATGGTTTCAGGCTAACCATAAACCATTACAAAATGGTTTTAAGATCACCATGAACTTTCAAATGCCTTTACAAGGCTTACATTCCATACTTCAACATTTGGAATTTCTGGGTACATACAATGACTATTACAACATGCTAGGGAGTCTATTCCACAAACCACACTACCTCAAACAAACATCTACTTCGTTGTCCACCATAAATGTTGTTGCTGCTCCTTTTTCCCAAGTTCATATCTTGGGCATATTTGTCAAATAACTTCTTGGAACTCCATGCTTAATCTGTCATTTGTTAGAGTCGCGAATTCTAACAAAATAACTTTTCCTGCATTGAGTTAGCTAGGCTCAATAAGGCTCAATAATATTTAAACATGATTCCAAGAAAATACAACATAAACTCTTCAAATTTAATTTCTCTATCTTTGCCCAAAGATGATTATTTCCCAAACATAACAACAACTATTTAGAGACCAGAAATGTCATGAATCATAACCAGCGATCAGCAATTGGCGGCCTGCTCGGCACACACCACCAGCCCGATCTCCTCCAATCCTGCAGTGTTCTGGACCCAACAATCTTCTCCACGCTGGCCTGCCACTCCAGAAATACAGCAGCAACATCGCCAATCCTCTGCCAACATAACCAGTCCACCTGTTTGACCGATCTACTGTCACCTGCTCAGATCTCACTCTCCGATCACAGACACACCACGGACTTTGCTCCAGCAATCTCCTCTCACACATTCACAACAACCATGCCCTCTACTCTTCGTCTCTTGCACCAGTCAGCAAGCTCACACTTGCTGCATATTGCAAAATATCCAGATCACTCTTGGGATAACAAAATGAGAGAGCTTTCGACAGATAGGACAAGCTCGCAATACAAAGTTCACATCCATGGCAGGAACTGGATTATTCCTTGCCAATTGCAGATGCACGAAATACAGAAAGGATGATCACACTCTAACATTAAACCAAACTTTTGTTCAGCAGCAGTTGGTTTTGATAGTACACGGTCTAATCATACACTACACTCAATCTCTTGGTTGTTTCGCAAAGCTTCCAAGTGTTTCTAATTTTACTGACATTGCTTGATATGCTCTTCCCTTTCTGCTGGTAAATGTCCTCATGGTGACACATGCCCTCAACTTCATGAAGGCTGATCTTCCCAACTGTAACTCTGAGTGCAGAAAGCTACGATTTGGACTCATACCGAGTCGATCATGATATTTGGAGATTGATATCGGTGAGGTAATATTTGTAGGCAACCATTGAGGAAACATCCTCATCCCATTAGCATTCTTTATCAGTGAATTGACACATGTAACCTGCATTATTTCATTCAATGAACTCGCGCATGTTCTTCAGCTAGGCCATGTTTGCACAGGACTAATGGCAAACCGTACCTCTGGAGTTCCATCCACAAACAATGGCTTTCACTGAACAAATCAGCCTCAGCAAACAATCGGCCTCAGAATCGATCCCTGGCTAGAGAAGTGCAAGACTTTGCCAAACTCTGCACCAGTCGTTCTAAGTCTAGTTGCCACCAGGCCAGTGCAGATCCAAAATTTGTTCTATAGAGCCTCCAAGGAAACCATCTTATCGATGTAAAGAAACCACTAACGCAGAACTAGAACTAAAACCGGACATGAATTGAATGAAAACAAGCCAAGGATTGATAGAATCTTTTTCACAACAATCTACAACGACATCCTCATCTTAGGAAAAGGACTGGTTCGCAACGTTCAACAATAATCTAGTATGATCTGGCATTGATGAATCTTCTAGTCAGCTTCATGTACCAGTTGATCATCACCATCATTGCAACTCCATTGTGATTTACGTCCCGCATTCTAGCGCACAGAACATGCCCACGCTACATACTCAACGAAGCTTACCACTCCTGCCTCAGGGATTAACTGAACGAAGCTTGCCACAAATCAGGTGATACCATGATCCACCGATTCTTTTCGGGAGCCTTGTCGATCTACGTTTTGTCGGCAGAAAATACCACCGATCAAATCACATCGGGTTTACCACCGATCACCTAGGTAGGTAACCAGATCCGCAATACCACATATCACCACATATTACCGGATCCACAATACCATAGATCACCAGATCGCCAGATCCACCGATTCTAGGGTCAATCTGCAACGATGAACGCTACCAATGTGGACTAAACAATTTGGCAGGCTCCACTGCACGATCCTCACACCACCTGCTCGATCTAGACAGTCTCATCCACTATTGACCTATGGATTGATCCTGCACCACAAGAAGAGCAATATAACAGCTCCTATGGCCCCAGGAAACGCATCGATCTCCCTTCCCTTACATGGATCTTCATCAGCACACCACATCAGCGCTTGGTTTCTACCAATATATGCGTCTCCAGAAAACTGCGAACAGAGCCTTCACAGGAAAGGCACTTGACTTGGCTTTGCAACACACCGCCGAAAATATCTTTAACAATGGTATCAGGCTCCCTTTTATGCCTTACCACCTTGACTATTCCATGCCTTGTAAAGCTTAACACAAACATCATTGCAAGCCTCAATCAAGTAACGGAGAAATTCATGAGCATATTCCTGCCTTCTAGACCTGAAATGCTTCGCAGAGAGTTTTAAAGACCTCTGGATATTCACAGGAGCATCATGCGAAATGTCACTGTTTAGAGACCTCAAGATGCACTTCTCCACCAAGCAAAAAGGGCAATGGTCGTCCCAAGATTTGCCTACAGAAGAATGCAGATTTCGAAGGCAAAAAATTCGCCAGAGGAGGCGTATAAGTGAGACACTGAAGCACGTTGTTAAGATAGCACGTATTCCCGAGATTTCTGAACCCTACGGGCGGGCCCTAGTGACGAAATGGCTGTTGCCATGTCATTTCCAAGGCCATTGGCTCTCATGAAACCCTAACTTCGCTCCTACCATGCCCTGCCCTCCGATTCTTGCACGGTTTCTATCGTTGCTATTAAGCGAACATAGCATAATTCTCTAACTGACGCAGACCGCACCGGTGAACCTCTGGAGTTCGAGGCCTCCTGATCACTAGTGAATCACCACAACTATCACTTCCCTCGCTAATGGACAACAGATGATGGACAAACAAATATTCACACAATTTTTATTCTCTTCAGCCCAGGAGCAGCCAAGCCCATGAAGCGCTGGGCCCTCAGGCTCTGATACCAAGATAAAATTACACACAACAATATATTCTCTATTATTAATGAATAAGGAAATTACACACATATTTATACAATCAATAGTTTCAAGGTAGGAATTCTATCTTGGACGTACACTAGTGTGGTTGAGAGATTCTCTCAACCACACACTGAACTAGGAGAAACTAAATTCATATTATGTAGGAACAAACTCCTCAAATGGAGAATTACAACCATAGACAAGTAGGAATTAATTATTTCTAACTTTCTAAATTTGTGTGCTTGAGATATTCTTTTAGACAACAAATTGTGTGTCCAAAATAGTTTTCTTATATTAAGACAATACTCTTGTATATATGTAATATCATAACAATAACCTTGTATATTTGTAATATCATATTTGATTAATGAAAGGGAAAATAGTTTTCGCTGTCAGTTTTTTATCATGGTCTCAAAGCCTTGAGGGCCTGGCCCATCCTGGGTCGAGGGACATAGCGAATTTGGTCAATGTTTGTTTGTCAATTTATGTTTTATTTGTTTGTCCATTTTTTATCTTATGTGGAAGGAGAGATGCATCCAGTTGGAGAAAACTCCTAGTGTGGTTGATGGGAGCATCGTGTTTTCTGTGAATCCGCGTTGTCTGTCGAATCTCGGTTGCACTTGATAGATGGTGGATATTGTTCATACCTTGATGAGGCATCTACACAGGCTGAGTGATGCAGAATAATACCGTAGGAGGATACAGTAGATCCGTGAATAGATCCTGCCGCCTCTGATGCAGTCGTCTGATCTCTGTAGATCAGGTTAAACATTTTTGTGGAGAGTCGATCTGCCACGTGAGCTGATCGTGGAAGTGTAGAGAAGCAGTGTAGCAGAGCTAGCGGACAGGGCGCTGCTATGAGTCGACGTGGATTGAGTTGGCCCGTTGACTGCGTTGTGGCCGTGAATGGCTGTCGGAGGTGGGATCCAACCTGTGGAGAGCTATGGAAGTCGAGATCGGCATAATCATAGGCAGGTTGGGAGAGATATGATTGCTTGATTGCGCAGATCCTGTGACTACTGAGCAGTTGAGCCGACAGTGCAGCGTGGTCGAGCGGGTGGCGTTGTGATATTTGTCTCTATGCTTCATGCATGTAATGAATTTTTGGAGTTACTGGACCTATATTACCATGCAAAATTATAGCGGAATGTTGTCACCGCTGTATGAATGACCATCCGTGAGATGGAGACGCGTTGAAGCTGTGAAGTATGAGCCTAGCACACTGTGTTGTATGTATACCACTTCATGCCTGGATTTCCTCGACCCCTCTTGCATCTGTCAGTTGCCGATTTTGGGTGTGTTCTCTTCTTGTTGAAATTAGCGTTGATGGAGCGGGGAACTCTGGAGCCGACTAGATTTGTGGAGATACTCGGGTCTATGGAGCTGAGAGCATGGATCTGTGTGAACATGGAGCCGATTGGTGTGGTGAGAAGATTTGATTTGATGCGTTAATTGTGTTGGCAGAGATTTTCGAATGGGTCCGAGTGTGGCCTTTATGTGTCTTGGAAGAAGTGTTGAATGTAAATCCAATTAGTGTCGACGAGGGCGCTGCAATTAAGATTTCCGAGCTCTGGAATGATATCAAAATTTCTTGGGATGCTAATCAAACCAATCTGAGCATGACGCAGAGCTGATCCAAGAGGTATCAATATTTCACTATGGATCAATCAGTATGATTGCAGAGCCAACTACGTATGATGCAATTTCTATTGGATCCTTCCATGCAGTCCAGAGAGGAAAGGTAGTGGTCTATTCCGCTCGAAATTTAACTTGGAAATTTTTTGTTGTGGTAAAATAAAAATTTGTGAATTTATTTGGAGTTTCATAAGATAAAAACATTTATTTTGATCAACTAAATGTAGAAATGTAATTTATTAAAATGATTATGGCTGCATTTTCAGAAACTCCAAAGAAGAGATATTTATAAAGGTCTTGGAATTAGAAGTATTTACATTGAGTTTCGCTAACTTAATGGAGTGGTTTTTTTAGAATTAGCGACTCTAACAAATCATGCAGGTGAATCCAAGACAACAATTGAACTAGAAAAAGAAAGAGGATGCAAAGACACTCCATGGTGGATAATGAGGTTGAAGTGCAACAAATATTGTATTTTGTGCGACAACGACACTAGAAATTAAATGATGATGGACAACTAAGTAAAAGTTTGTGTGAGTTTGTGGAATATACTTACTAGCATGATGTATTATCAGTCACACATTGTAATTATAGAAAATTTACATGTCATAGATTGCTTTGTAATGGTTAGTTATGGTCATTGAAATGTTTTATGTACCTAGTATCTTCTTAAGCTTGGAATATATTAAAACGACATATGGTTGTAATACTTAGAGAAGTGTGCATACCCCTTTGTTATGTGTTCCCTAATGACATCAAGTTGTGGAATCAACCACTAGGTAGGTATAAAGGTGGCAGGTGTACTCATATCTAAAATTGATATGTAATCGGAGAATTGAGACTTCCATTAAGTAGGGGAATTGTGATGTGAAATAATCTCAAAGTGTAAAGGACCAAGTCAAAAAAAGTTAATCAAGAAGTTGGATGAGCCATGTATGTGAAGGGCATCTTAGTACACTGGTGGTTGCAGTGGTTGGCACCCATGCATTCTGGTGGATGGTTGTTCCTTTATTTGAACATCGAGAATTTGACGATGTCTGCATGAAAAAGGTACAACGTGTAATTGTCTACATGAAAAAGGTACAACGTGTAATTGTCATATTATACCAGAACTAGACTTTGTAGATTGATATCCAGACAAGTACTCTCATTAAGGGAGTGTGTTGGAATATGTAATTCCTACTTATCTCAGTTGTGATTATTTCTATTTGGAGAAGTTTGGTCCTAACTCTGTTCCTAGATTTGTGTGTGGTTGTTCCTTTATTTGAACATCTGAGAATTTGACGATGTCTGCATGAAAAAGGTACAACGTGTAATTGTCAGATTATACCAGAACTAGACTTTGTAGATTGATATCCAGACAAGTACTCATTAAGGGAATGTGTTGGAATATGTAATTCCTACTTATCTCAGTTGTGATTATTTCTATCTGGAGAAGTTTGTTCCTAACTCTGTTCCTAGATTTGTGTGTGGTTGAGATATTATTTCGACCAACAGATTATGTGTCTAACATAGTTTTCCTATATTGAGACAATACCCCTATATATATGCAATATCATATTTGATTAATGGAGAAAAAGATAATTTACACTATGTGTTTTTTATCACACCCATGATTGATTCCAATAAAAGCTGTCGAAGGTCAGTTTGATCATTCCACTACAAATCCAGAGCATGTGGGTGTTTATCTTAGTACTAGCTTCCATACCTCTTCCGCGGGGTCAATATCAAAGCTTTTTATGGCCATATTTCTCATTCTGCCAAGGAGGATGAACATATTGCAACAGTTGTTAGCAATGCTAGCGTGACTTCTTGTTTTCTGAAGTAGGTTACTCGGGCTACACTGCGGATAACTGTTCAGGTGATAAAAAAGGAGTTGGAGATGACTATTTGTTTATGGGAATCAATTTTCGATATCGGTCAATGTTGTGAAGTTATAAATTATTTTTGGCACATATGATTGCGCCAAGAGGTAGTACACTACAGGATTATATGGGTGGGTGCAAATGATAATAGTAGTTTAATTTTTGTAAACTTTAAGGGTAATTGAAAAATAATAAAAGGTTAAAAAGTAATATAGAGTTCCAGATGTTGTAAATTTGTAATAAAAAGTTAAAAGTAAAAAAAATAATAAAATTTAAAATGTAATTTTGTGTTGTGGGATAGTTTATTCTCTCCAACTCAAGTAAGAAATTATGTTATGGGGAAATTGCTTACTCGAGAAAAATAACTTGCATAAATTTTGGTGGTTAGTAACTCTTCGTAATTTTACAATTTACAATTTTACTCCTACATAAAAACTCAATAATTATAATAAACTTACAATATAGGTTTTGTTAGAGTACCATGTGCCAATACCATGCCTTATCAATACTACATGTCCAAAAACCATAACTAGTTTCACAATAAAAAATAAAATGTAAAATATATTAGAATTACATATATATTGATTATTAGTGACAATTCTCTATCATATATATTAATACTTATATATACAGAGAGAGAGGAGAGAGAGAGAAGAGAAGAGAAGAGAAGGGAAGAAAAAAACATAGAAAAATAGAGGTAGAGAGAAGGAAGGGAGTGAAAATGGAGAGATCATGGGAGAGTGAGGGAGAGAAAAGAGGATAGATATATGGGGAGAAAGTGAATAAAGAGGGAGACATAGAGATGGAGGGGGGAGAGAGGGGGAGAGGGAGGAAGATAGTGATAGAGTTGGAGAGAGACAGAGAGATATGGGGGGGACAACTAGAGGGAGGTCGAAGATAAAGGGGGAGAGAGGGAGGAAGAGAGATAATATTTGAGAGAGAGAGGGAGAGAGTGATGGAGTTGGTGGGAAGAGAGAGAAGGAGATGGAAGAACAAAGAAATAGAGAGATAGAGGTGGAGAGAGAGAGGGAGTGACAAGGGAGAGATGGAGAGATAGTGAGTGGGAGATGTGAGGAGGGAAGAGAGAGAAGGAGATGAGAGAGAGGGAGATAAAGGAAATAGAGAGAGAGGGATACATGGAGATAGAGGGGGGAGAGAAGGGGAGAGAGAGAAGGAGATAGGGAGGGAGATAATAGTAGAGTTTGAGGAAAAAGAGAGAGTGTGTAATAGGGGGGATAAATATAGGGAGGTGGGAGATAGAGGGAGAGATAGGAAGGAAAAGAGAGAGGAATTGAGAGAGATAAGGAGAGATTGACGGGGAGAGAGATGGAATGAGAGAGAGATGGCATTGGAGGGGGAGAGAGAGGGAGGTAAGAATAAATACATAAAGAGAAAATGGTGGAGAGAGAGAGTGAGAGAGAGAGAGAGAGGGTGAAAAGGGGGAGATGGAGAGAGAGTGAGAGAGTAGAGCAGGAGGGAAGAGAGAGAGGGAGAAGGAGAGAGAGAGAGAGGGAGAGATGGATCTAACCTAGATATGGTATGTTTGTATATAAAAACTATCCTAGATCCATCTTAACCCAATGATGCCTCTCAAACACCGAGAGGGATCAAATCCCTTGAGGTGAAAACATTTTTTTGAGTGAAAAATTTAAGGAAAGCTTTGCAACTCAAAATATTTGATTCCTCTTAGCACTTGATAGATCTGAGTTTAATATGGATCTAGGATGGTTATATTTGTGATTCGAATGGTAGTGGAAATTTTGATTAGAAATTTATACTTCATCTTAATTACATTTTACATTTATATACATTTTAATTTCAATATTAGTTAAAACATAGGAAGTGGACATTTAATTTTGTTTTTTTTGTTATATAAATTATTCCCTAATATCTAAAAAACGTGTTTTTTTCTTGACATTTAAAAAATGTTAATATCTAATATAACATCTAACGTCTAACACCTACACATATCCTCTATACTAGGTTGTAGAGCACCTCTCAATGCAACATGTATTCGTCTTCATACATTCTTGTTTGCATTGACATGTATTACTAATGTGGTAATATAGTTTCAATATATTTTGATCACTCTACTATTGATTTGACCATAGCCAGTGAGAAATTATTCCCTATCACATTCAGTTATATTCTTCATCCTCCAACTCAAATTGCATGCTATGTTATTCTCCTCCTCTTAGTTATTTTCCCTATTTAGGGCCATTTTAAATCTCCATAAACATTACATCCCAACTATAACGATATTCTTTGATACCAAATTTCAAAGCTTGTCTCCTTTTACACGGGTTGGACATAATCCTTCAAGATTATTGTCCTAAAATAAAATTGTATAGAAATAAATTAGGCAAATAAAACGACCCTTGAGGTAACAAAATGATTCATTTCTTGTATAAATTTGGTTGCTCATTAATGAAATTTATCACTCATGTAGTTACCTCTAATATGGTATTAGAGCTCGCTTCAATTCCTTTCATGTTAAAAGCCTCTCTACCTATCAAATGAGCATTTCCTATTTTGACACACTTTTTAGCGTTGATGCACGCATCTTCTCCACTACCCTTGCACCCATTTCTATTCATAACTCTAAGTTATCTCTCCAAGCCCCAAGGCTAACTCTTTCACTTTTACGTCCTTCACTCCACCTCTCAGCATGTTTCCAAATTAGCAATAGGTATCTGGTACAACTTTCATGGCCCTACATCGTGCTTTGTTTGGTTTCATGCATGCATATCAAATCTTGTTTCACCATTGCAAAGTGTCAAGACAATATTTTTCAATATATACTCATTAAATGTGGGGGTTGTTTAATTGATCTCATAGCCCATAAAATGAAAGAATCTATTCATTCCCCTCCATATTTAATCATTCTAAGGCCTCTTTGGTCCACCTAGGCATGTCTCTAAACTTTAGTAAAGTTATGGTTCATAATGACATAGATGGACTAGTTCCAAAGCATTCTTGTCTTTTCCAGACCTAAATTATATTGGGTTTCCTATGATTCAACAACTTTTGAAGTCCTTGTAGCCCACAACTATGGCATGGTGACATTGTGCAGAGTAAGGTTTTATTGGAATACCAATTGTTAGTAAAATATATAGTGGTTTGGGGTTTTCTTTGCTTTTTTATTTTCATTCATTATATTCGAGCTTAGGGTTGTGTTAGATACCTTACATATTTTTCATGGGCCTCAATTCATTTGATTTTATTTTTTTTAAGTTCCACTTATTGTCGATGGATATCATTGTAGTTTAGAATTTTCTAAAAAATTTAAAGGCTTTTACTAAGGCTTGTAAAGATAAAATATTTGATAAAATTGTAGGATGGGTCCTTGTTTGTAGAGATATATTATATTTTTCCATCTATTATTGCTACAAATATTTTGATTACTTGGACCTCAACTTAAGAATTTTCTTAAGATACATTCCCTCATCTCAATTATTTGTGTAGTGCTAAATAGAAAGGAGATATATACATAATGGAATTATCAAGGTCATCTGCCTTACATACTCTCATTATCTTGAATCCCTGCAAGCTAGTGAGAAACTCAAGTCTATTACTTTTGAGTCTCTAGTGGTGAAGATTATAGAATGAGAGAAATCTTTAGGGAAGAGGAAGACAACAACTTAGTCCCTTATAGAAGCAATATGCCTTTCCCAGAAAAGGAAAAATGAATCACTTGATTATCCCAAAGGAAATGGTAGTATAAGAGGATGTAGAAGAAATAATTTCATATGTAAGGGACATAGTCTTCATCAAGGAAAAACACTTGACCTTCACTTCATTTGTTCCAACATAAATGGACATGATGCATCAACATGTTGAATCTGATGGAATATAATAAGAGGTAATTGGAACCAAAAATGAGACATATGTAAAACACTATATCTCGCTAAAGGCAAGGCACCTAAATCTGCATATTATATCATTTCCCATTGCAATATTGGAGTAACTGAAGATTTGTTTCAAAGTTCATTTTATCACTAGAGAGACGTGTTCAGGTAAAGAAGAAATGGGGGAATTGTTTTGAAATTTTTCCTAAGTCCGAGGATACTGGACAAGGGGATTTGGCAATGCACAAAAATTTTACTGCAAAGATATGTGATAGGGGCTGACGATAACTATTCAATAAATGAAATATCCTTAGCCAACATAGTTTTCTCCAGTTGTGAGGGTTAGTTATATATGGGATAAGTTGGTGATTCTGATTGGTATGGTGTAGTAGATGATTGAGACTTTGCACATGTGATTACATCTCATCTAGGTGAGTTGAAAAGATATTTTCTGAGTCGAATATGGAAGACCATCATTATATAAAGGATTTCTACTAATGATCAAAGGTTCATTTGGTTGCACAATGGTAAATAATGTTTTGGTTCTGCTCTATTATATTTTGTTCTATTCTGTTTTTTTATTATCAATATTATCTAATACTATCCTTGTATAGTGATAAATTATGTGGAGTTAAGTGTACTGAGGCTTTGACATGGTGTCAATATGTGGATATTGTTTACTTTGTATTGTATGACATTTTCCAATAGCATAATATGAATGACCACTTTCTGAGCCTTTGTTGTCTAACATATGGAGTAAATGTACAATTTTATTTTGTTTTTAATAAAAGTATAAGCTACTGAGGAGTTATCTTCTAGATTTATGGTTGTGATATTTAATGCTTTATGTCTATGGTGAATTCTATGAATGGAATGTGGGGGCTGTGAGAGATTTTTGACTCTATGTGAATACTTTATATGCTATAAATAATTGTGTTACTATATATTGAATGAACCTTGTTCCTTTACTACTTTTATGTCGAAATTAACTGTGTCTATACAATGAAGGCCCGTGAGGAAATTATCATTGTTTCTAAACTATATATCATGTGTAACTCATGTTAGTTATACTTACTAGGAGTACTTTAATGCGTGCAATAAGGGTTTATGACTGTATGATTTTTCAATGGGATTTTCTATGACATATGGAAACTATGATAGTTTGGGTCAGGTTCCTTTGAGACAAAATTGTCTCCCATTCCCCTATCTCCTTGCATTACTTTCAAAGGTTCTGAAAACCCATCCACATGCCTCAACTAAGATTTTGTATGCTTTGGGGTTTTGATAATGTCGATATTTAGGATTGCATGCCAACAAATGGTTTCATTATTGGGACTTGAAGGTATATGGTAGAAAATGAGATATAGAGGCAAGCAAGAGAAGAAATTGAACAATGGTTTGATCTGTAATGATACGAGTTCATGGTAGAGCAATCCATGAATCTACATATTACTCTAGAATATTGGTTGTGGAAATACCTCTTTCCTAATTTCCATGAAATCTTCTTTGTGTAGTTTCTCTTCATTTTATAAGATTGGTTCAAATGCCAAGATAAGAAACATAGTATTAGGACCCAACCAGAGCCTTAAAGCTAGTGTTAGGTCCCTATACTACTAGTGTAACCCCTTATTGTTATTAGTGAAACCCCCTTATTATATTGTTGTGCCCATGTAGTCCCCATATTGTTATTATTGTGCGCCATAGAATCCCACTATTGTTATTGTTGTGCCCTTACATTATTATTGTTATGTCGGTCTGATTATATTATGACCCCTTAGAATCCTATATATAGAAAGGAGGTCTTGTCATTTGTATCATCCAAGAATTGTTCATTTGTGTAATGTAAAGGAGTTTTCCCCCTCGAAGAGGCTTATTTTGAAGGCATTGATCTCTCTTTTCTTCTATTTTGATATGGTTTCAGAACATTTGGTCTTAGAGCTTTGGATTCTAGGGTTTCGCTTCTCTAGATAGGTCATCATAGAATTTTAATTATAACTTTTTTTATACGATGTTTCAAAAGCTAAAAACAAAACCTGTTTGACTCGAAATCTCGTTGAACCTCGGGTAAAAATTTCGTATCTTTTTTCTCTACAATTTCATAGATATGATCTGAGGAAGTTAGGGTTTTTGCAAGCTCCAGAGTTCCATCTCAAACAAGTCAGCATGAAATTTTCGCTATAATTTTGTTTTTATGAAGGTTCAGACCCTGCAATTAAAACCCATTTGTGACGAATGCTTGGTGAAGCTCAAGCTTGAATTTTAGATCTCGTTTCTCTATATTTTCGGAGATACAATCCAAGACATTTAGGGTTTCTGCAGGATCCTAAATTATATCGCAAACAGGTGATCTGGGGAAAATAGTCATAACCTTCTCTTTGAGCATCAAATTGAAATTTCGTAAGAAGTGACAGAATGAGGACAAACTATAGTTTTCTTTGTATCAGTTGCAGGTCCTAAGGTCAAAACAGTGTCACGTGAAACTTCATACAAGTTCACTCTATTGAACTAGTCTATAATCAAGTCATCATGGGAGATTTGGCATAACTCTTCAATGCAGAATCGAATCATGATCATACTAGTGGGGTTAGAAAGAGGACTCATAGAGATACCATAGGATGCAATTTCAAAACTTGAAGATCCAAAATTACAGATTTACAATCGTTTCAAAATCAAGATCCTAAAATTAAGAAAACGCGATATGAGGAAGTTTGACGGCAAGGATCCGGTAAATTGGATGCTGCAGATGGAGCAATATTTTGATCTACATGATTTAAAAATGTTACAAAAGGTACATATTGCATCTTTATATTTAGAAGCAAATCAGTTTGTATGGTATAGATGGCTTTGTTCTCGTAAAACACTTGTCACCTGGTCAATTTTCACAAAGGAAATGATAGCACATTTGAGGATACAAAGAGAAACACCTTCTTTAGCCAATTGATAAATCTCAAACAAAAGGGTTCAACGGCAAAGCACATTGAGGACTTTAAAAAATTTAATATAAGGGTAAATGATATTCCATAGAAGCAAAGGATTGATGTCTTCATAGGGACTTTAAAGGATAACATTCAACATGAGGTTCATCTTTGGAAACCTAATTCATTGGAGAAGGCATTCGGGTTGGTAAGAAAAATTGAAAGCAGAATTATGGAAACAAGGAATCCTACCACTCACAACTATAAATATGGAAGTGTTTTTTCTCCTAGCCTTCCACAACCTACAAGGTTTACACCACAACAACTAGAAGAAAAAAGTGAAAAAGGGCTTTGTTACAATTGTGATAGCAAATACACTAAAGGCCATAAGTGTGTTGAGAAGAGATTATTTTACATAGATTGTGGAGAGGAGGAAGAAAAGGATCAAGAAACATCAAAAAAAGAGGATATACACCAGGAACAAACCCCAGAGAAATAATAAATGAATTTGACCATATCTTGTAAAGCATTGGCAAGAATTACAACTCCTCAAACTCTCAATATAGAAGGACATATCAAGAAGAAAAATGTTCAAGAAGTGAAAGATCAGATCAAGCATGAAGAAATGAATCTAGCCATATCTTGTAATGCATTGGCAGAAATCATCACTCAAAATCTCAATATAGAAGGACATATCAAGAAGAAAAAGGTTCAAGTAGTGAAAGATAACATCGATCATCAACAACAAGTTCTCCAACTTTTAAAGGATAACCCCATTTTGGTGTAGAACCAAATGAAACAACAAGCATATCAACATCGTAGTGAAAGGAGTTTTGATATAGGTGATTGGGTTCTTTTATGTCTACATCCATATAAACAAATGTCCCTCAAGGAAGCTATTTATGAGAAGGAAATGTTGGCAATACTACATTCACTTAAGAAATGACGACCTTACCTAATGGGAAGACGCTTCAAGGTAAAAACAGATCATGAAAGTCTTAAATAAGTTTTAGAACAAAGATTATCTTTAGAAGAATAGAAAAATGGGTCACAAATATGTTGGGTTATGACTTTGAAATCATATGCAAAAAAGGGAAGAAAAATGTTGTTGCAGATGCACTCTCAAGAAAGGATGAGGATGTGGAAGCATTGTTTTGTGCTATTTCTATTATCCAACGAAATTGGATAAAAAAAGCAAGGGATGAATGGAAGAATGACGAAGAAGTGTGGCCACTCATTCAAAAGTTGCAAAAGATCATAGTTCAAATAATATTTCTAGAACTTGACGAAGAAGTAAAAACCATATTGGAACTTAAAGCAGTCACAGAAACAAGAAATTGACAACTACAAAATCGATCAATTTTAGAGTATCACATCAAGTGGTTTAACTTACCCATTGAAGATTCCACATGGGAGGATAAGAATTTTATACAGAGTCATCCAGAACTACTCAAGCATTGAGGATAACACTTTTTGAAGGAGAGGGGCATGTTAGGTCCCTATACTACTTGTGTAACCCCTTATTGTTATTAGTGAAACCCCCTTATTATATTTTTGTTCCCATGTAGTGCCCATATTGTTATTATTGTGTCCCATAGAAGCCCACTATTGTTATTGTTGTGCCCTCACATTATTATTGTTATGTCGGCTCTGATTATATTATGACCGCTTATACTCCTATATATAGAAAGGAGGTCTTGTCATTTGTATCATCCAAGAATTGTTCATTTGTGTAATGTAAAGGAGGTCTACCCCTCGAAGAAGCTTATTTTGAAGGCGTTGATCTCTCTTTTCTTCTATTTTGTGAGCTGGTTTCATAACAGCTAGACATGAGAGTTGCTGCAATGAGTAAATACTATAAGTAACTTTGTTTTTAGAGTAATTTATTTTTGGTTTATTAGCATGCTAAAAGGATACATAGTATAATTTGTAGTAGAGTCCACCCAATATTTCAGTGCAGCTGAATGAGAATTCTTTAGGGAACCACGGGGAAAATACTTGAGGATATTTTCAACTTGGATTAAAATTTTGCTGTGCAATAATGAAATAATATTGCTGGAGGTCAACACCATGAGCAGTTAAATCCCTATGTTATGTGTGAAACCAAGGGGTTGAATAGGGGATGGATTGAAGAAAAGAAAGGAAAAGCAGTGCAAAGAGTGGTGAAGATATAGAGAAGTGCATAGTAAGTGAGGTGAGGTCTCACAAGAAATAAGAGAATGATGCCGAGAAAGAGACAAGTGTTGGGGGATATGGATGATTTAGTAGTAGAGGAAGAATTTTACTAGGGGAAAAGATATTTGACAAGGTGAAGAAGTGCTAATGGCATGGTTACTTTAGGAGTAGCAGAGAATTTCCCTTCGTCGCCAAGAGTGGGTGAGGTGAGTAGTGCAATTGGCATCGTGTAGTGGTACTAGGTATTGCCAATAGTTTGAACACATGTAAAATACAACAAAGTTGATCTCTAGAAAAAGTTTCAAAAAGAGGTATGTCACACATAATCAAAGAATTTCTATTAGAGAATGTTAATGTAATTGAAAATATGGAGAGGAAGAGAGAGTAGATAGAGGTGAAAAGGAAGAGTGGAACATGGCACTGGGGAGAGGGCCCTCCAAAAAATATCGAGGAGAAGATTACTCCAATTGGAGAGAATAAGGGGAAGTGCATTGTACGAGTATCGATGGGGAAGAAACAAAGGTGTAGGAAGAATATCTTGGTGAAAAGAATCCACTACACCCCATTTTCCAAGTCATAACCTCTCTTAGATTAAACCAATGACCTTGCACACACATTCTTAATCTAAGATAAACTCTTCATTGTTTGATGACTTTTCTCAAATATTAATAGTAGCACATCATAGACATTTGCACAATGAAAGTGAAAGTAGGGAAAGATAGGTAGAAGTTGAAGGAGGAAAAATAGATATAGGTGCAGGTATAGGAGAGGTTGAGGGAGTGCGGCTAGGATAAATAGTTCAAGCTATTATGCATGTTACAAGGACAACAATTTATAAATAGGTAGGCACTAGAAGACTAACCATGGCTGGTGTTGAATCTATATTAGGGCTACAAATATTCCATGGAAATAGAACGAAATATCCAAAACAACATTTGCTCATGTGTGAAGTAGTGTGGATTGTTGAATAGATCCTGGATGAATGAACAGAGATAGCTCAGTTGAAGACTTCTTTTTGGGGTTGCGTACTAGCATGGTATATGAAGTGTAAGGATACCACACCCCTGGTACAACCTAGAAAATTGGAGGGCATCAAATAGGAATTGTTAAAGTAATTCCAAAATCCCAAGTTAGAGTCCTAATGCATAACTGAATTATAGGAGAATAAATAGGGTAGTGGCGAGTTAATATGGAACAACAAATAATGGTTTAAAGTTTTAAAGGAAATGCTAACATTCCAAATATTTGATGCACAACATTAAGAATGGCTTATATCAGGTGTTGATGGTGTTGGAAACCACCAACAGGGAAGGAGGTCTCCCCGATGTGAAGTCCTTATTAGACTCCACACTTTTTGGAGTAGGACCCCCAACCAGTATACAAACGGATTAAAAAAGTGATGGCTTCAAATATGTGCCTTGGATGCAATGAACACATAGAATGATATATGCATGGCTTTGGTGATAGAAAGTGTATGAACATTGTGAAATATAAAATGTAATGCATGAAAGGTTCCATCACATCAAATGGAAATAAGTGAACCCCTTATTAGAAAGTAATAGTACTAACTTAGAAAAGACACATGAGAAATACAAAAGAATCATTAGTTAACCTGCAAAATAGTTCACAAGATAACAACGATCGAACATAAACAACACACATTAAACAAGATACATACTAAAGAAAATAAATTAGCTCATTAGCATTAGCATAAATGAAACAACATACATTGCAAATATATAAAGAATAGTCTTACTACATTCACAACATATGCATTAAGATGTGTTGGATTTGAGATTCTTATTATAAAGTGAAAGTTCCAAGCATACAATTACATTAATAAGACATTAGCCCCAATAGTGGAACATGAAGCCAACACTTTCTTCTCCAAAGAATGATATTCCTCCTATGCTAGACTAGAGAATCCAAGGCTCCAAATATCTGGTTCCAAGCACTTTGCTTGAGTTATGAGGGTTTATTTATAACAAGTGAGATGACCCTTCATCTCCCTTCATGACCTTTGAGTTTCCCTCATGGCTTTTAGACTTCTTTTGTCTTTTCCTAAGTAATGACTTTTCATATTCCACAATTAACCCTTGCACTTCCACTTTAATATTTTATTTGAAATACAATAATAAAAAAACCCATATAGTACAAAAATATGTAGAGCATAATAAGACAAAATAGACACATTAAGCTTGAGTTTCAGGAAATCTAGCTTGACAACTTCAAAATTCTATGGTTCATATTGATACAAAGTGTTTTACTATGCAATCGTCTCCTCAAACTTTGTAGGATGGTTAGACTGAAAAAAACTCTAGCTTCCATCACATTTGGGTAGATGGTTTTGGAACCAGTTTGAACTTCTTTTTGAAATAATAATAACTTAATATTGATCTTAGAGGGACCACCTATGTTGTTTTGCATGTTGTGTATGTTAACCTCCAAGTCTTCATTGGTAGTGATATGCTTTACCTGCTTCAAGTATTCCATAATCTCTTGCCTATCCTCGTTTCTTCCCTTTGCTTTTGTAAATATCCCTACTGATGGGATCTTGTGTACTTTAACCAAGGAATCCAAACTATTATATAACCATGCATAAGTATCTAGAAGTTGGCCACAACGGTGTTGAGTTGTTTGTTTCCTTGTATGAGAATTTTGATCTTAGCCTTTTCCAACTTTGTTTGTTGCCCTGTTTTCTTAACCAATTCTTCTAGTGCACTCCTGTACTTAGTTCACCACTCAAGGATTACGGCAATGGTTGCATGGATGAATTTTAAGGCTTTCACATTTTCCCGCGATTTCTTTTACATATCATGTAAGGAACTACTGTTTTACTCAAGGTTACCAACTCCTCATAAAGATTCCTAATAATGTCTCCCATTTCTTGGATCTTGCCATATATAAATGATTGAAGTTATTTCAAGCAAGAATGTACAAAAGACAAAATCTGATTCTCTACTTGGATTTGTTCCATTCGTTTCTTTGCAGCGTCTAGATACTTTTCCATTTTTTTGTTTTCCACCATCAGGAAATATGTATTTTCTTTTGAAGCTCTTGCAAAGGCTAGGTTGGATGCGACAATGGTCTTAGGATTCATTATAGTGTTAGTGAGGATCACCCTTTTTGTGTGAATAAAATTAGGATGGGCCTGATAATTGGGAAAGTGTTTCTTCCTTTCCTACAAAATTATGTTTTGAAGCTAATTAAGGGTAATGCTAGAGATATCCATGATTGGGTCTTCATCGAGAGGAGAGATATTGTATTCACCATTCAAGGCTTTCCCATCTATAAGGGGACGTGGAGACTGACTAATGATTTATTCTATGTTTATCATGAGTTCAACATCTTGGTTCTACTCCCTTTGTTCTATTTCCATGTCTCGGGCTACTATCTACTGCTCTATCTCTTGAAAAATCTCTTGATCCTACTTCTGCTTACTTTATTATTCTCCAAGTTGTTTTTGCCTTTCTTCTTCTATCTGCTTTAGTGTGATTTCTTCTTCTTTGTTCCTTCTTAGTTCTTCTTGTGCCTCCATTTACTCTTGTTCCTTCCTTTCTTGTTCTTCCTTATGCTTTTGTTCTTCCTCCTGTTTCCTCTCTACTTCCCACTACTTCCGTTTCCTTTATGCTACCAAAGTTGCTTTTAGAATTTTCAGATATGTTCTGAATTTGTGACCTTTCTCCTCTGTTGGGTTCTGGGTAAAGTTCCCCTTATACTTAATACTCATTTGAGAGTGCTCTTCTGGCTACCTTTCTTCCTGAGTAACACTTTGTTTTGGAACTACGTTGGAAGGGATTTCCTGATCACCTGGTGCATGTGATCGAGAGGCATTATATTGGTTCTTTATATTTTCTTCCTCCGACCTCGTATATGTCCCATATGGACAAACAAGTGAAATTTAGCATAGTGATTCTTGAACACTCCTTTGGGATCATACTAATGAAAATACATTGTGCCAATCTTGAGGCTTTCCAAGTTTGTGACTTTAGCTTCTACTTCCTTTGAGTTCTTAATCTTGTAAGATCCCACATGCAAGGGAAGAGCATGCCATGGTGCCTTCTTCTTCCTCTGTATAATTGCATTTTGACACATCACAAGATGATATGCAATCCATTTCATGATTACTTTGCCCATGGAATACCTTTGTAAGAGATGATATGGTTTTTGGGATCCAAACACTCTGAGGTAAGTGCCATCTGGTGAGGCAGACCAATTTGCAAATTTTGACACTGAACTCATTGCCTCATGAGACATGCAAGGGCCCTATTCTTCAAAGATCATCTGGTATAGGACCTTGAAGAAATGATCAACCGACTTTTCAAATACTCCCATGTACTTTCGTTCTATTAATAATATGCAATAAATATGGATATGAGACTCACTAGGTGTCCATTTCCAATCCATTCTAAGGAAACATTGGGAGCACATATACCATCCAATAGGTAGGTGGGCATGTAGAATTATTGTCTCTTTCCTTTTGGTGGGTTCTTCACCTTGTTAAAATTAATATTTAGCTACTGAGACACAAATTTAGAGTAGTTGAATATCTTCCCTTGTGAGAAAATATGATATATCATGTACACCCATCCTTCTAGGAAGGATTTAGTATTCTTGTGCCCATGAATCTGGTAACACAACATTGGAAGGGCTTGTTTGATCACCTGGTGCATGTGATCGAGAGGCATTATATTGATTCTTTATATTTTCTTCCTTTGTCCTGGCATAGGTCCCATATGGACAAAAAGTGCAATTTATCATAATGATTCTTAAACAATCCTTTTGGATCATACTAATTAAAATATATTGTACCAAGCTTGAGGCTTTCCAATTCTATGACTTCAACTTCTACATCCTTCAAGTTCTTGATCTTGTAAGATCCAACATGCAAGGGAAGAGCAGGCCATGGTGCCTTCTTCTTCCTTTGTAGAATTATAGTTAGACCTATGAAAAGATGATATGCAACCTATTGCATGAGTACTTTGTCCATGGAATAACTTGGTAAGAGATGATATGGTTTCTGGCATCCAAACACTCTGACGTAAGTGCCATCTAGCGAGGCAGACCAATTTGCAAATTTTTACACTGAACTCATTGCCTCACGAGACATGCAAGGGGCCTCTTCTTCAAAGATCATCTAGTATAGGACCTTGAATAAATGATCAACCAACTTTTCAAATACTCCCATGTAGTTGTGTTCTGCTAAAAATCTGCAATAACTATGGATAGGAGACTCACCAGGTGTCCATTTCCAATCCATTCTAGGGAAACATTGGGAGCACACATACCATCCAATAGGTAGGTGGGCATGTAGAATTATTGTTGCTTTCCTTTTGGTGGGTTCTTTGCCTTGTTCAATTTAATCTTTAGCTATTGAGACACAAAATCAAAGTACTTGAATATCTTGCCTTGTGAGAAAATATGATATAGCATGTACACCCATCCTTCTGGGAAGGATTCATTATTATTGTGCCCATGAATCTGGCAAAAAAATCCCTATCAAGTACTGAAAGACATTTCTAAGTGATTTGTTATTGTATGTATTGTTTGGTGTCTAGTGAAACTTTGACGGTTCCTTTACCCACATCTTAACCACTTCCTTAGTATTGAGATATCCTATTGCTACATAGAAGTGAGAGTCCATATATTGCTTATTCTTAGGTAAGTGGCATGCTAGGTGGATGTCATGTTCTTGGTAGGGGGGAAGATGTTGCCCATTAGCATTGTTTAAAGACATGCTCTTGGTATATAAACCTTGTAGGATCAATCTGATGACATATGCACATGGTAAGACAGGGAATCTGCAAGTGACCCTATGAAACCCTAACCATTGGATGTTGATTTAGACTTGTCTATCCTCCATATCTTATGTAAAATATTTGGTATCGAATGCATCATTGAAACTATTCTATGTAATATCAAGTCCTTTTCAATGAAAACTATGTATTATAAAGAATGGGAATTGATGTTGAAGGAATTTCAACAACTTCCTTAGTAACATTCATTGTAGCCTCCTTTGATGTTGATATTTTGGGAGGCTTGATGTTATATACTGTTTAAAGAGAAGTATGCTTTAGCCCTGCAGTATCTGTGGAAAGAGATGCACTCAAGGTGGTAGCAAGTTAGCTCTAAATATATTAGTTCAACAATCAATCTAAAAGAAACAACACACAAACTTAGGAGGGAGATTGTGCAATGTTGGGATACAAGAGGGCAAGAAAAGCTCTGGAATTGCACAATGCATAATGCGAGAGGATGATTGTGAAATATCACCTAACCAAGGGATGAATTGAGGCTTGGGACTGCGCAATCCGCAGTCTAAGTTAGAAGAAGAGGAAGAGGATTATGCATTGCACAATCTCAATGGCCAAGTTGGACCACTGATGACTGGGATTTTGGAATGCGCCATTGAAAGAGGTTAGTGACTATGCATTGCACAAAAAATTGGTAAGGAGGAGGCTTTCTTCTTGAGATTGTGCAATGCATAGTGGGAGAAGATAACAAGCCTTAAATATGTAGCAGTTTAGCTTGGGAAAAAGGCAATTTTCAGATCTGGGGCTAAGGAAAAGACAAGTATATATCATCATTTGAATAAGTTAGATCAATCATTGTTATCAATTAGAAAAGATCATATGAAGGAAATAACATGCATGCATAAAATACCAAGCAACAGTAACTATTGGTAGTCAAAGTGGCTTAGGAGGGATGTGAAAATTATGAAAACAGAATGACAGACTGAAACAACACTTCTACAAGGAAGTAATAGCAGAAACACTAGCAACTATAAGAAGAAATGGGAAAAGCAACACTTGTAAACAAAAAAGAAGAAACTTACCTAGAAAAGTGTTGCAAACCAAATCCAAAGCTCCTTAAACTCGTGGGGATGAATAGATATCCAATGTCGAATATGAAAATGAGCTCTACAAGCCTCCATTATATATATTTACCCCCACAAGATTAGTGTTATGGTTTATGATGCACATGCCTAAAATCAAGGGAAAAGTGTCACTTGTCCATGGATAAAAAAGAGAAACTTGCGTCACTTAGTCAAAGAATAAAGTGGAATCCCTATTTTATAGGGATTCATAATTGACTTGTTCCAGGAGGATATGCAATCCACTGGTAGAAAGGATTGTACAATCCCTAATAACAAGGGATTGCACAGTTCACTGGATCAATGGATTGCGTAGTTCTAACTCTCAAGGGAGGATTGCACAATTTATTTTCCTAATGACTGCATGTCTCACAGGATTGCGCAATTTAGTTCATGATGAACTTGCACAGTCTCAAGTGGTAGAGGATTGCGCAGTTCTCAGAGGGATGACCAGAAATTAGTGCAATATCAAAACATGAGTCTAACTGTGTTTGACAGGGGGTTTGCTTGTCTGTTAAAAGTTGTGCAATTGCTACCAACAAGACTTAGTCAAAACATCACACAAGTGATGCATGAAAGAATGAGTGATTACGACACTAGAAAATCAAGAGGAACACTTAATGAATGTTAACGATAAGTTCTTATAAATAGAAGGTAGGCTCCAAAATCGAAGCATAGGAAAAACTTTGGAGGGGGTTTGTAGAAGCTACAACAATAGGGTTTTTTCCGCATATCCAAATCCCATTCACACAACAAAGGGTGACTTATTATCTAGAGTCATTGGAGATATCCATGCAACTAGAAGCTACACCACCAAGTGGGGAGAGCAATGTAACAATGAAAAATGTGTTTCCACCATTGGCTGTTTTGATATTACAATTATAGGAACTCGCAAAAACAAGGGAAAGTGTGACGAAGTATGGTGCATGACTTGTAGGAGAGAGGGACACTACTACAATGAGGGCCAAATGGTGACAGATTATATGGCTAAAATGGTTGATAACCCATTAATCCAAGGTTGAGGGCTATGGTGTGATAGTTATTGGGTGTGGGAGCACCTATCAACAAACTTCCCAAAGATGCAGAAGTATTAGAGCTTGACAATGACTCATTTTTGTGATTTCTACAAATTTTTCGAGCATGAAATTCACTCTTTCCACGAATTAGATTTGATGCTCGTAAGGTCCTCTAATTCTTGTCTACAAGAGGTAGAAGGAGGTGATGGTGCTGCACAAAAATATCAAGACTGACATTATCTCGCACCATTTTGAGGACAGGGCATGCCTACAAGAGGGAAAGGGCTTTGGACGAGGAAGAGAGTTGGTGATCTGATATAATTGTGGCCAACTGGGGCATCTAATAAGGGACTATCTAAATACCCACACAAATTGTACACACTGGAGGTATCTCAACCATGCAATGAAATATTTCTCGTATTTATTGGCAAAGAGGTAGGAGAAGCATAAACCAAATGTGTAGATGGTCACAATGAAAGTTCGACAAGATCATCTTTAGGTATTCGTAGTGACTAGAGGTAGAACTAGAATACATATGGATGTGGTAAATCTAATAGAGCATCCTTTCTAGTGGATCTAGAAGGTTGCAGAGCCTCCTTTAAGGTTCAAACTTGCCATGAAAAAGAAGGCTTATAAGGAGGCAAGGAGATATTTATTATCATCAGAATGGGGCACATCGAGCTTTGTGGGCTAGCCACAGTGGCCACCAGTTTATGATGCTTTGTCGATCTACGATGAGCCTCCACCTAAAGTGACTCTATGGGAAGTAAGTCTCATCCAAATGTTTTTGAGGAGTTGTTTAAATCTAATGAAAAATGAATAGGCTATAGAGAGATTGTGTAGGATAATTGATCATTATGCATCAAAACACACTGAAAATTGCGCATAAGATAGGGAAGTTAATTCCATGCAGTTACACACAAGGATGGAAAAGTAGGTGTTTCATATAAGGCACACAAACATGGAATTTAGGTTGAGTGCATAGATAGTAGATTATTATATGGAAAATACTATATTAGATTTGGGTTTTGATGTCAATATTTTACCGAAGAAGACATGGGAGTTGATGGGAAAGCCCAAGCTTGTATGGTCGTTGATCTAGTTGCACCTTGCCAATAAATGTTGGATATTATCTATTTGATGATTAGTAAATTTTGAAGTTAATATAGATGGATTAAAGAGTCCGGTGAACTTTGAAGTCATGAAAATTGTGGATGATACAAACCTTTATGCAACATTCATTCGTATTGACTAGGAGTTCGATAATCAGACCATTATTAACTTGAGGAAGTGGAAGATTATTTTTGGAGTTAAATATCTATCGGTATTCATGCCATTGGACCCTAATGAGGGGGACTCCTACATCAACTCAGTGAGAGATGACCTTGATGTAGTTGACCTTGAGAATATCTATAATATAATAACTTGTCACAATGATTATGTTAAACCAGAAACAAATGGTACATTGAGCTGGAGAAACATAAATTTATTATCTTCATACTCCAACAAGGCACTACAGAATTGGAAGCAACACTTCCATGAGGTTTCCACTAGACTATGTGCTCATATTACTAGTTTTGTGAAGTGGATCCGTACGAAATTTTGGGAACCTCCTCAATGGGTTGACGTAGGTTGTTATCTTTGTCACAGAAATTGAAGTGTAGGTTCTATACTATCTTAGGTTTCCCACACTAGACATTTCTCTCAAAGCTAATCTCGCATGGTTGTGGGAAACACATAAGGTGCATACCGGGACATGGCAACAATGTAGGCACCTTTTGTAGATCAAGTTTGGTTTGGATGCTCAAAAGTAAGAAGAAATATATACTAGTGAGGAATCCTAATCTACTCATCTAGAGAAGTGTGTCATAGGATGGAGAGAGGAAGAAATTCTATATATGGAGTGGGTGCAACATTTTCTGCACATATTAGATATTGTACCTCGAAACATGTATATGGAATTGAAACTATGACAAGGTACTACAGGCCGGGTAGTAATGGGAGACATTTTTATATTTAATTTTCAATATGAGTTGGATGATCCACTAATAAATGAGGCTTTTCATCAAGGATAAAATATTCACGCTAAAACCAAGGATTACACCAAAGGAGGTCTCACTCTGTTCTTTTCATTAGAATTTTCATAATATCAGGAAATTGATAAAGTATTATGGTGTGGCAAAAGAGGTTGATGAACAAAAGTATTCTAAGGATTTGAGTATCTAAAATTCCAAGGGGGAGAGATAGGTGATTGGAACACAACTAGACTCTGTTTTGATGGATTATGCAAAGCCTATCAAAACACATAAGATGAATATGGGTACAAAGGAAAATCCTAAGTTCATGATGATTGAAGATTATTGGCATGAAGAGACTATTGGAAATATTTTCTACTTATTGTGTGAATACCAATACTTATTCCACAATGCTTTGTTAGAGATGAAGGGCATAGTGGATGAGCCAGGGGAGATTAAAATCACTTTGAAACTGGGTGTGAATCTAGTACACCAAAGAATCTATTGCCTCAATCCCATTTATAAGTAGGAAGTTAGGGAGGAACTTGAAAGGATGATGAAAATAGGTATCATAGAGGCTATCAATGAGTCAATGTGGATTACTCCAATGGTTGTGTAGTCGAAGAAGATATGGGAAATTCAAATTTATGTTGAACGAAGGAAGCTAAATGATGCCTGTGTCCCTGATCCATTCCCCACCCCTTTCACAGATGAAGTCTTGGAGAATGTTGGAGGGAAGGAAGCTTATTCAATCATAGACAGATTCTCAAGATATCACCAAATTAAGATTTATAAGGAAGACCATCACAAGACAACATTTGGGACAAAGCGACAATCATTACAATACACTATCATGCCCTTTGGGTTGAAGAATGCACTAGTGATTTTTTCCCAAGTGGTGGTGGTAGATTTTAAAGTTTTTATTCGTAAGTTTTTGGAATTTTATCTGGATAATTTGACTATTTTTATCCTTCTCTAGAAGCATATAGCAGTTCTGCAACTTATGCTAGATAGGTGCAAAGAGTTGCATATTTCCATGGAATTGAAGAGCTATATTTTTTACTCACGAATGGGAATTCTACTTGGGCATGTGGTTTTTAAACAATGGTTTCTAGTATATCTAGTAAAGATTATTGTAATAGTGAAGCTATCACCTCCTATATTAGTGCGATAATTGCATGTGACACTGGAACTTACTAGGTATTATAGAAAATTTATGTGCGTATATGTAGAGACCACCACTATGTTGGAGAAACTTCTTAAGAAGGATGCTAAGTTTGAAGGGACTGAAGGATGTCAAAAGGCATTTGGAAACATTGAAGGAAAAATTAGTAAATGTGACGATCCTAGTGTTTCTTGATTGTTGTAAGGAATTACATCTCCATGTGGATGCATAAAAAAAAACACTAGGATTAGTACTTGCACAACTCGGAGAAGCTAAAATAGACCATCTAATTGCATTTTCTAGAAAGAAACTATCTTCGGTAGAGAAAGACTACACCACCATGGAGCATGAATGTTTGGTAATGATGTATGCATTGTAAAAGTTAAGACATTATCTGTTGGGTTTGCATTTCAAGCTATATATCAACCACTATAAATTATGATACCTTGTCAAAAAGCCAACATTAAGGGGGAGGATATGCAAATGGTCGTTATTGTTTAAAGAATATGATTTTGAAGTAATTGTAAAACCTAGTAAGCTAAATGCATGGATAAATAATTTGTCGACGATCAATTTTGATGAAGAGGTAGGAAATGCGATTGATGTCTTATCAGATGCACAGTTAGTTCGTGTAGAGATGGGGAATGATAAATTTGTAGAATTAGTCAAGTTTCTTACTTCAGGAACGACACCACAAAAGTATACAGTGGCATAGAAAAATAAGTTGGTAGTCAAGGCCACAAATTACTAACTCATCGTAGGATGATTATACAAATTGGGCACAAATGGGATGATTTGACAATGTGTATTAGAGCATGAGAGACCTTCGACATTTATAACAACACAAAAAGTGGTGGCTAGAGAGATTTATGTAGGAAAAGTGACCACACAAAGTATTTTTGGTGCATCTATGCTGGTTGACTGTGCATCATGATGCAAAGGAATTTTGTCACAACTATGATGTGTGTTAAAGAGTGGCTGATCCTTTGTGACGAGATGAGATTCTACTCCAGCCATAATTGATTTTTTAGATATTCAAGAAGTAGGGTTTCAATTTCATCAGACTGATCAATTTTACAGCTAAGAGGAATGGAGTGCAATACGCTATCACCATGACAGTCCAAAGGAACACCTATTAAGGATTGTAAGGTGGAGACCACTACCAAATGTTTATTTGAGAATGTTGTCACTCACTTTGTATGCCCAAAAATTTTGATGAGTGACGAGGGAACTCATTTATTAAACCAAACTATTGAAGCAATGACATAAGAGTTCCAAGTACACCATCAAACTATCATGCCATATCATCCGCAAGAAAACAACACCATTGATGCCTTCAACAAAATTTTGAAAGCTGCACTAACAAAGGTCTATAATGTGAATAGAGATGATTGGAACTTAACAATTCATGTAACTTTATAGGTCTACTAGACCACATCGAAGAACCTAATAGGTCATACACAATTTTGGTTCGTCTATGGCGATAAAGTGGTAATTCCAATGGAGTTCATAATACCTAGTTTCTGCATTACTACAACTGCAATAGTGGCATATTCTCGTATAGTCGAGTAAAGAATGGAAGATATACTACAATTGGAAGCGGATTGAATGATGGTAGGCCTTCCAATAGAACATGTAAAAGGCTAGAGAAAAGGCCTAACATAATCACTATATCAAGAAAAATTAGTTCCAAACTAGTGGTTATGTGTTTATGTATGACACATAATTATTGAAACACCATGGAAAGTTCCAAATACATTGGTTGGGTCTCTGTGCTATTCATTATGTCATAGATGCAAGGGAATTCCAATTGGAAAAGTTAAATGGAGAGCCCCTTAATGAACTTATTAATGGGAGCATGCTAAAGTTGTATAAAGACAACTGCTACCCAACCCAAGGATGTTTTTTATATAAAAAGAAAAAAAAATAGTTTTGCTTTATAAAATTATTTGTGTTGTAGGTAGGAGCTATGAATAAAATACCACATAGAGTAGTGTGATAGACTTAGCAGAGTAGATATTTTCTGTCATAGTAGAAGGGTGGAACACTCTGAATTGAGAAAACCACACAATCAAGGGAATTAGTAATTGAAGAAGCACATGGTACTATAAATAACTAGATTAATGGAGTACACTTGAAACACATTAACAGTAACAAAGAACATAAAAATGTAGAAAAAGGTTCTGTCAAAAGTGTGTACCACCCATATGGACTGGACATCGTGGAGCTCGATGATGAAAAATGAAATGAAGTTAATTAAGGAAAAATCTAATCTAGATCGGTGACTATGTCACAAAGTTTACTAAGATGACTTCCAACCTAGCCAGAACCACAAATGGCATTCTCTTCCAGAAAGCCACACCATGTGGTGATTGAGGAAGCTATGGTAGGGTAAGGCCATGATTTCTTGATAGTTACTACAGTTAGAATTGTGTGCCAAGAATATAAGTCATCAATATTTCCCCTATTTTTAATTTCATTTTCTCATATTTTGCAAAGTGTATAGCTTATCTAGAGCTGAGAACATAACAAGTTTCAATGACCAGAGCTTGAGTTTTAGAACTAGTTTTCAGAATTTAGAGCACTTTCACTATGACATCCTCATCAGTCCCAAAAAATTAAGAACTAAGGGCACTAGTGGTGTACTAGCTCCACAGACTATTGCCAAATTGGAAATTAACTTACCTAAGGAGCTAAAGCATCAATTAATTAAGGCCCCAATTCGAAAAGGAGTCATATTGGAGGGGGATATGTTGGGCATGGTTGATAAGATGAAGTATAATGACCATGATGTGTGGGATCTAAAGAAGTTCCTAAAATTTTCCAAGCAATGATATGCCCAAAGAATTAACTAGCTAGGTCAACCAATGGGGGTTGAAGTGCAGTGGTGGGACGCAGGACTAGAAACGTTTGGTATCCTAAACCTGTAGCGATGCCTCTCCTCATATCTTCCCACTTTCAATGGCTTACTATGACATAATATGAGGGGCTTCTATGACATGACTCAACCTCCTAGGTGACCTTAAGGAAGTGGAATCGATGGAAAACCACAACATAAACCTTTTGTACCTGCTACAAGATTCCTAGAAGCCTTCCCAATCATCCCCATGAGCAGCCCACGGGTCCCACTGATATGGATAAGGGTCCATTTGGGCAGCTCTAGTTGCTCCCACAACAAGGCATGGGTGTGTCTGGGGACTTTCATCCTTAGACCTATGCCTACGACTCTGGGATTTGTGCCAGTTTTCAAGCCCATATTCTAGGTCATTGCCGAGAAACCCTTGTAGCTTTTAGAACTGATAATTTACATGACAACAAGAATTGCAAGCCAAAAACTAGCTCCAAGACTAGGCCTGACCATCCTCAATTGGGATTGACAGCCGATCAAACACTTAGCATTAATGCAATCTACAGGATGTGAATAAAAAGCAGAAATGACTAATAAATCATATGAGACTTAAAAAGAAGGATCACCACCCTCTTCCCTTAAATGTTTTGACGTCAATTAGGTCTTGCATCCATTATACTTTTAGTTACAAGTAAATAAATGAAATAACCATGACTATAAACAATGATGTAACCATGCTTATAACCAGCATTAAACCATGTAAATAACAATGAAATAAAAGACATTAAGGCCACATAACGAAAAGTACAAAAGAAAGAGAACTTATATTTTATTAAACACGCGCAAGAGCCATCTAGGTTTGGGACTTCCATGTACGACTCGACTATAAACATGTATGAACCAAATATTTCTTTCAACTAGTCACCCATGTGCCATATTCAAAGCATGAATGTGGAATCTCATGGATAAACTAATATAGAAAATAACCAAGGTAATCCAGAGGTTAAACCACCTTGTGATCTCACCAAAACTGGCACCAAGATCACAAAACTAATCTGAGCATGGAATTCCTTTGGACTCCATCACTATCCTTGAGGAATTTTCTATCTCCTTGTCTCTAAGGCTTTATCGTAATCCACATTGGATCCCTAGGCCCTACACCAATACTCCACTTCCAGGATTTACCATGTATCCCGTGAAAACCGGTCAAGGGATTCCTAGGCCTTTGGGAATCTTCTTGAGACCACCTTCGCCCCAGATTTTGAAACCATCCAGTAATTCCAAAGCTCAAAATTGAGAAACAATCCCATCACACCATGTCTATCTGGAAAAAGGAAAGACAAGGTTAAAAACCATTGTCATAACCTGACAAGACCATGCCACTGACAACCAAAGAACCAAATACCAACATGTAAAGCCATGCATTTCAAAGCCAACTAGGAAATCACACAAGCAATATGTTATCTGCAAGTATTCCTATTGAAGTTGCTTGATACTTTTCTTTTTTGCTTGCTCTTTTCTTTCCTTTATTTTCCTTCTCTTTCCTTTCTTACTCTCCCCTTCCTTGCTCCAAAGCTAGAATGCTCCAAGAAAATTCTAAGTGTCCAATGGTGTGGGAGAGAGAATAATGAGAGAGCTCCAAAATTGAACGGACAAAAAGCCATAAATTGATACTAGAAGCCTTTTTATCAATGAGGCCTCTATTTTCTTCATTTTCCATTATTTTCCTTCAATTTCCTCCTCACATGCAACTTATGACCTTTCACCTTCCTTTTCTCTTATTTTCCTTTATTTTCATAATAGATGTGTCAAAATACATTTTTCCTTTTTAATGCCTTCACCATTTCCTTTGCTAATTTACCTTAGCCACAAACACATCCAGTGATGCCTAGTAAGATATAACAATGCAAACTTTAAAACAGGAACTCATACGACTACTCAGTTTTTTGAGGTAGCAAAAAAATCATTTGATTTTGAAAAGTGTTGTTTCAGAATATACCTTTTTTATTTAGAGCATATTTTAGACACTTTAAATTTTCTTATCAACATATTTTTAAAATTGTTCATGATTTTCATGCTAATTTTGAAAAATGTTGATGAGGCATCAACCCCTTAAAGTTTCTTATGAGCATTCTTTTTAAAAATGTTAATGACTTTCATGTTGATTTTGAAAAGTGTTGATGAGGCATGAACCCCTTTTTTAGAGTGGTTATTTTTTACACTTTAAATTTTGTAATGTATTAGGTGTGGATACTTTTTTTTTTAATTTTGGTAATTTTCATTTGGATTATGAAAAGCATCAACATTGTTTTTTAAGGCATATTTTTGACGCTTTAAAAGCAATTATCAAATTCACAAATAATGAGATCCATTCAAAAAACAAAAAAAAACACAAGTTTAAAAAATAATAACAAGTAAATAAAAAGATATGTTAAAAAAACACGACTTTAAAAAATAGTTTAAAAAAACAAGAAATTATTTCTAAATATAACAAAAAAAACGATACTAGATAATTAAAAAAAATAAGATATAAAAATCATAAAAAAAAAAAAAACATAAAACAAAAAAAAAATACTTTAAAAATTAAATATTGAAGCCTATTTAAAAAAATTGAATAAAAAAACAACCATAAATAATTTATAAAACATAACCCTTTAAAAAAAGTAAAAAAATGCCACGCTAAGGCCCCACCCTCAAGGCCCAATGGGCCCCATGGTGTGGAGGCCCGATTCTCGGAATTGGGCCTCCACACTCTAGGGCCCATTGGGTCGTGGAGATGGGGCACGAGGGCGTTGCACACAAACCCAACCTACACAACCCCATGGCCCAATGGGCCCCAGGGGGTGGAGGCTCAATACTCAGAATCAGGGCTCCACCCCCTAGGTCTTGTTGGGTCGTGGGGGTGAGGCCGGAGGATGCAACCCCTCCCACCCCAACCCATTGCCCAATTGACCCCGATGGGTGGAGGGTCTATTCTGAAAATCGAGCCTCCATCCCCTAGGGATCGTTTGGCCGCAGGGGTGGGACCATGGCGGGCTATTTTTAACTTTAATATTATTTATTTTAGATTTATGTTTTCTAATCTTTTTATGATTCGAATTTTTTAATTATATTTTTTAATATATATATATATATATATATAAATATAAATATATATATATATATAGTTTTTTTAGTTTTCTGTATCAATTTTTTTGTCAAATTTTTTAAGTTTATTTAGTAATAATTACTTGTAATATTAATTTTTCTTTTTGATTCGTTCGTTTTTTTTTAATATGATTTTTAAGTTAATTTTGTTTTTTTTTTTTTTTTTTTTTTACATTTTAGTTTGTTTATTTTTTGTCATTTATATATTTTTTTATTTTTTTCCATGTTTTAATTTGATTTATTAATATATATTTTCTGTGTTATTATTTAAAAAAAATATTTTTGTTTTAATTTTTAGTTTTCTCAATATTTTAACTTCTTTTTTTTTAATTGTGTTTTTTTTTGTCTTTTTCAATGTTTTAATTTTCTTTTTCTATTTTGTATTGTTATTTATTTATTATTTTGTTTGATTTTATGTTTTCCTATAGGGTCCATGTTGATCCTCGATTAGCAACTCGATCCCATTATGTGTCAATTTGATAGTTGATTTTAAAGTTTTCGTTACAATGTATCGAGTTTGATCCCACAATGTGTCAATTTAATGGTTGGTCTTTAAGCTTTCATTAGAATGGGTTAGTTCGCCTACACTGCTTGTCAATTTTATGGTTTATTTCTTTAATTTTTGTTGCAATGTGTCAAGTTGTCTTAGGGTAAGATTTCGAAGTTGTTATACTTTTAGCATTTGAAAAAAAATTACTCTTTGTATAATGACTCTTTCATTCACGTATTCATCTAAAAAAAATTAGTCATACAAAATTTTCATCATTTCATGGTTGAAATATGTTGAAAACTTAAGGTTTTTTGTAGTCATGGTCTTTGGTTTTAATTCCATTGTTGAAAAATTGTAAAAAATTTAAGGGTTTTCTAAGTCATGACATTTTATCCTTAATGTCATTGCGAAAAAATGTTGAAAATGCACCCCAAAAAAACAAGACGTTATTACAACATCAATACTTTTTGTTTCCAGGGTGCTTTTTGCACACAAAAAAATGGTTTTTGCTACCATTTTTAAAAAACGTTGAAAAAAAAGCTTTATTCTAGCATCAACATTTTTCATTTTTGGGCTATTTTTCATGTTTTTTGGGGCTTTTTTTGGCTAGAATTCTCATTTTGAGTTTACAGTTCCCATTTTAAAGTTTACGCTGTTATATCTTTGCCCGACATTTAGCTTGTAATAAGTGTCCCTTAACCGTGGTCTTATTTTTGTCTTTATTAACTTTTATTACACGAAGTTTTAAATAAGGGTTGTTACAAGCCAATCCCCCCTGAGGAACACCATCCTCAGTGTTAAACCACACCAAGACCTCAAAAAAACCGCTGAAAAGAAAACTAACTTCCCATGGAGATTTATAACTTAACTTGTTGTAGTATTTACAATGAAATACCTACTAAAAAGTAAAACATCATGAAAACATGATGAGATAATAATCATACTGCTTATTGGACCTTTACAACTTAGTTCATGGAGGTATTGACATCCATATACCTATGTACATATACAAAAACATCAGCAAAACATATGCCAAACATATACCAAACATCATACCAAAACTACTTTGACTCCACCAGCAAAGAAAGAAGAATACATGGCTTGCATCTGATTTGCCATCTACCATATAGCTTCTCTAGGCCCAAACTGCTTCCACTACACTTTAACTTTCTCTATAGATCTATTCCTGATTATGAGATGCTTCCACTGCAATATGCAGTGAGGCTCTGATTGGAATTCTCCTTCTTGCTTCAACTGCAATACTGATTAATAAATAACATGATCAACATCCTTTATATACCTCTTAAGTAATGAAACATGGAAAACATCATGGAATTTCACTGTTGGAGGTAGTGCAATTCGATAGGACACTAGTCCAATCCTCTCAAGGATCTCAAAAGTCCCGTGATACCATGGTGCTAACTTGGCACATGATCCTATCCTCAAAGAGCTCTTTTTGGGGTTGATGCGCAAATGTACATGCTCCCCAACCTGCAACTCCTTGAATGCCCTGTGCTAGTCTACATAACTCTTTTGTTTATCATGTGTGGCCTTTAGATTCTTCTTTATAACTTCCATTTCCTATTTCATGTTTGCCAACATACCCGGTCCAATAAGTACCCTATTCACTAGATCACTCTAGTTGATGGGAGTATTACAATTCCACCCATACAGTGCCTCGAAAGGACTCATCCTCAATGCCTCCTGATAACCATTTTTGTATGTAAACTCAACCAATGAAATATACTTCTCCCATCTTCTCTACTGGTGCATCACATACATCCTTACCATATACTCCAATATCCTTTTAACCCTCTATGTCCTCCATCTGTGTGCGAACGATAGCCTGTACTGAAGGCCAACTCTGTACCCCAACCTGTAAATATCTCCTTCCAAAACATGGAAGTGAACTTCGCATCCCTTTCTGACACAATCTTCTTTAGAACACCATGTAATCTCACAATCTCTATGATGAAAACCTATGCCACCTCACTAGCTAAATATGTAATCTTCACTGGAATGAAGTGAAGTACCTTGCTCAACCTGTCGACCACGGCCATAATAGAATCATGTTATCTCATTGTCCTTAGAAGACCTATAAATAAATCCATGTAAATAACCTCCCATTTCCATTTTGGAATTAGATTAAGCTGTAGTAGACCACCTAGATGCTTGCATTTTGCCTTTACCTACTGGAAATCCAAACATCTAGCCACGAACTCTACCACTTCCTTCTTCAGATTCGGCCAATAATAGAAATTCTTCATTGCTGTAAACATCTTCTAATATCATAGGTGACCCAAGTATGGTTTGACATGAAACTCCCTCAAGATAAGCCTCTTGAGCTCACTACAATCTAACATATAGATTCTGTCCCTAAATCTCACCAAACTATCTGCCATGAGATGATAGTCTACATCCTGATCACCTATACCTGTACTCTATTGTAACTTTTTCATAATCTCCATATACGTGTCGTCCCATTGTCCTACTTGCAAGATCCTATCCTGTAAATATGTGCCATAAGAGATCATAACTGTTATATGATTCACTTGTACTTTCCTACTAAGAGCATATACAACCCAGTTCTCCCTTCCCTTAATGTATCTGATCTCTGTCAAACTCAATAAGGGTAGCCAACCCTCTAGCTTTCTTGGCATTTATATTCGATTGATAAAACAAGTATCTCAACCCATTTTGATCGCTCATCAATACAAATCTCTTGCCAAGAAGATAATGCCTCCACATATTCCTAGACTCATAGCACACAACCTGTCACTCCTGTTGCATAAGGACTCCACCAAGTCCTCTTTGACATGCACTTGTACACACTACGAATGATTTATTTGAATATGCAATCTTAAGGACTAGAGCATTGGTCAACAATTGCTTCAACTACTCAAAACTAGCTGCACATTCTTCCATCCATTCGAAATTCATACCTTTCCTCTTCAAGGATGTCATAGGGTTTGCAATGAGTGAGAAGTTCTTGGTGAACCTCCTGTAGTAACGTGCCAATCCCATGAATGATCTCACCTCATCCACATTCTTAGGAGCTTCCCACTCCATGATGGCCCTTATCTTTTCTAGATCTACTGCTATGCCTTCCTTGGAAACAACATGTCCCAAGTAATGCACCTCTGTCTGAAAGAAGATGTACTTGATAAGCTTGGCATACAACTGATGTTGTCTTAGAAATATCAACATTGCTGCTAAATTCTTGGCATGCTCTTCTTCATTCTTGGAGTGTATCAAGATGTCATCAATGAATACAATAACAAACTTGTCGAGATAAAGATGCAACACACTAGTCATCAAACACATAAACGTAGCTGGGCAATTAGTCTAACCAAATGGGACTACAACAAAATCATAATCCCCATACCTGGTCCTAAAGGCAGTCTTGTAGATATTATCTTCCTTGATGAGTACCAGATGGTATCCTAATCTCAATTTGATCTTAGAGAACACTGTCGATCCCGTCAACTGATCAAAAAACATCAATCCTCGACAATGAGTACCCGTTCTTGATCGTCACCTTGTTCAGCTACCTATAATCAATGCACAATATGAGAGTACCATATTTCTTCTTTATGAACAGTATTAGTGCACTCCAAGATGATACACTTGGCCTAACGTATCCCTTTTCAAGAATTTCCTTCAGCTGCAAATTGAACTCTACTAATTATGGAGTACACATCTTGTAAGGTGCCTTCTATGTCGGTGCTGCCCCTAGAACCAACTCAATAGAGATATATACTTCCCTGTGAGGAGGTAACTATGGAATCTCTTCTATAAACACATCTTGATACTGCTGTAATACATGGTACCTGTTAGCACTCGAATTTGCCTTACGCTGAAATAAGGCAAGACTCAAGGCCACATCAAACCACGCTCAGCCTCGTAGCTAGCCCTACGAGGACAGGAGAGGGCTCTCTCTGGGTCAAACTCGGCAAAAGATAATCGAATAGGCTCAAGATGACCGAATTGATGACTGATTTTAGGCTAGGTATTAAGTACAAAGAGTTTAGGATTGATTTTTTATGATTTTGTTGAAATCAAGGGAAAGGCAATTTTGGGTGCAGGGATGAGGCACGGTTTTTGCAGAGGTCTACTTGGGGCAAGATAGGCAATTGTTTTGATGCCTTAAAGCAGGTGAGAT